>CM053749.1:1849295-1870988 GCA_028658305.1 Pachyuromys duprasi
GGGGAAGAAGGAGATGAGGGAGGGAGTGGGAGGGTAGGAGGAAATGGGGGAGGGGGCTACGCCTGGGATTCAAAGTACCTAACCTGTGATTGAGATAAAAATAAATAAATTTTAAAAAAAAGTTCTGTTTGAGGACACCAAAGATAGCTCACTGTTACACCTTAAAATGTTATTACTACAAATGAGAGCTTTGGTGACACTCTTGGTTGTTAGGATAAGTTCCTGATGTAGAATATTGGGCACTTTCTTTGTAAAGTCTCAGATGGTCTTGGTATACATGGCTGAATCTGTGGAAAACTCACCATGTATATACCTGTATGTGAGCATGTCTGCATTCTAGTCGGGTTCCTTGTCCTTTTAAAGTGTGAAAACATCGACGTCCTGTCGTTTGGTTACAGATCTGTCACAGAGGGGCTGCGCCCTCAGCTCACTAATCCTAACTTAGATTTGCCCCACCCTTCCGCCTAGTTTAGGACTTGCCGGGCAGTCCAGGCTGGCCCGAAAATTGCCAGTAGCCCAGGCTGGTCCTGGATCCTGACCCTCCCCTTTCCGTGCTGGGATGCAGGTGTTCACATGGAAGGGCCTGGCTCACAACTGCAAAGACTCAGGATCAAGGCCACTGAAATGAGGCAAAATGAAACCAAATGCAGAGGCGCCTCCCGCTTTCCCAACCACCATCCTCCATTTGTGGCCTGGGCCATGCTGACCTAGATTCAGGACGACCTGCGTCTTCCTGCTGCCGCAGAACCATCTGGTCCTGGCTGAGCACGGTCCAGCCCAGCGGGAGCCACATTGCTCAGCCGCTTGTGCTCCCCCCCCACACACAAACGTTTCCTGCCTCGCTTTTCACACCTTCTAGCCCATATCTAACCTGGAGAGTCCTGCAGCTTCGAGGGCAGCTCTGTAAAGGCTGGGGCTTCAGGATGCCGCTGCCTGTGTGCGCGTTTAAACACTGAAAACGTTTGCGGTGGAAGGGAGATGCTGGTTACCCTCAACACCAAGACCCCGCCTCAATGCAAGGGTTCCCAGATTCCCAGGGTTGACACGGGTTGTTTCCCGGGATCATGCGCTGTTTCCATTGGCAGTGCTAGGAGCCCACACTCCTGTCTGTGAGGAGCCCCTGTCTGTGGCGTGTCTATGCACTCGGGCACTGTGTTCATGAGGCCGGAAGCAGTACTAGGACGAAGGGTGTTAGGATGCGTGTGGAACTACATCGCCACGGCTGAAGGTTACCATCTCTGTAGTCAATCATTTCTGTGTGTGTGTATGTGCGGGTGCATGTACACGTGTGCAAGAGTGTGTGTAAGTGTGCATGTGTGTGCATGTATGTGTGCAGGTACATGTGTGGAAGCCAGAAGTCGACCTCAGGTATCACTGCTGCGTCCATCCTTGTTTGGGGAGATGGAGCCTTGGCTGCAGCCCGCTAGGCTGGGGTTAGCCGGCACACCCCAGCTTCCTCCTGCTCCTCACGGCACAGCCAGGACTTTGGCCTGCGGCGCCATAATCAGCATTTGTGGTGTTCTGGGCACCAAACCCAGACCCTCACACCTGCACACCAGCCCCCTTACCCACTGGGCTACCCGCCAGCCCTGTTCCTTGTCTTCTTGTGATTTGTGATGGTAAACTCGGCCATGGGAAACAACTGCCCCTGTCTCTAGAACACCCCAACAGAACTGTTGTGTCCATTTGATCTCTCGTCTCATCCGGGCTCATCCTCATGGTAGCATCCTTCCGAGGCCCTCGAAGGGCCACTCCATGCTCCCAGGGCTTTGAGGAAAGCCTCAGGCAGAAGCCTATCCTGCCGTCACCCAGCGGTGGTCACGCCGGGTGCCTGTGGTCTCCACTCGGGCCCTTGCCAGCCTAGCCCCTGTGCTTGCACCCTCGGAAGTGTGACTGCCCTGCTCTTCTCCGTGCCTCTCCAGGTCAGCCTTCCCAAAGCTCACTGGCCATTTGTACATTATTCAGGGCAAATAGCTGTTTGGGTTCATGTCTTGAATTTTAAATTTATTATTATTAATATTAGTGTGTGTGTATATGTGTGTGTGTGCGTGTGTGTTCGGGAGGTTGACACTGTATCTTCCTCAATTCCTGCCTGGTCCACCACATCTTTTGAGCCAGAGTCTCTCCCTGCAGCCAGAGCTTACCGACTGGCTCCCCTGGCCAGTGAGCCCAGGACCCCAGTCTCTACCTCCCCAGCAGTGGGCTTGGAGGTGTGCCCCTCACCTCCCCATCATTGCTGAACCCGCCGAGCAGTGCTGCCGTTGAGATCCTACTGTCCCGGGGTCGTGGGCTGTGGCAGTGTCTGGCAGAATCTTGAGCAGCCTGTAGCTGCTAACTCACAGCGTGGAGGCCTGGGTCATGCTGGATGTCGTTCTGTCCAAAGCCGGCGTGGAGAGACGTGAGCGCACCACTCAAAGGCCGCAGGCAGAGCTTGTTCATTTTTGCGGGATGTTTTATGGTCAAGGCCTTAGGAAGTACACGCTGCAGGCAGAGACATGAAAACCCAGGCCCCTCAACAGATAACGCAATTGCGCCCCTCCGACCTCACTCCCATTCACGGCACGTGAGTTCATTTGAAGCAGCGCAGCTCCCTCCCCTTCTCCCCCCTCCCTTTCCACGTCATTGGTTTGTTAAACAGACGGGTGCTTTGCCCTGCAGGGTGTTCCACATTCTAGAACGGGACCAGGCAGCCTTGCTTAGCATATTCTTTGGCCCTGTAGACTTCCTCTCAGCTGGCACAGGATCTGGACCAGCGGCTCTCTGCCTGTGGGGGTGGCCATCCTTTGGGGGATCGGATAACCTTTCCACAGGGGCCCCAAATGCTGTCAGAAAACACAGACATTTACACTATGATTCATTAAAGCAGTAAAAACACAGTTATGAGGTAGCAACAAAATAATGGTATGTTTGGGGAACCATGTGGAAGGGTCACGGCATTAGGAAGGTTGAGAAGCACTGGTCGAGACCCCTGCTGAGCCAGGATCTGACGGTCTAAGGCAAGAGTGGGTCCTAGTCAGCACTGTGCCAAGCACACTCCTCCACACGCAGGTGTGTCTGGCCTCACCTGGCGACAGTGGGTGAGTGCCGGCCATTGTCGGAAGTTCCCCATCAGAATTTCAGTGCTAGGGCAACAGACAGTGGTGTGGTCAGGATAGCTGAGCCACATTAACTGCTGATTAAGGATTGTCCGAGCTCTCTCTGTTTATGTCTGGATGTAGCGTGTATTTTCGAAGCTTCCATAATAAAACACAGAACAATAGCAGACAGGGTCATGTTTGGGGCTTCTGTCGCAATAGGTCCCCGAACCCATTGTCTCATTAAGAACGAGAAATGGAATTCGACTATTCTGTCCTTCTATTTTTCTGTTAAGGAAACACTATGGCTGCCCGGAAACACACTGTGGAAGGTGAGTGCTCCTCTCTGGTTCTGGAGCAGTGATTCAAGGCATCACCACCACCTGTGAGAAGCACATTCTTTTCTTTTTAAAGGCATCCTCGTGAATGCGTAGATTTTAATACAGCTGGGTCATCTTAACCCACAGTTCTATTACATTCTGAGTATGTGTTCACGCTTGTGCACGTGTGCCTGTGTGAGCATGTATCTGTGTGCATGTGTGTAGAGGCCAGATGTCAACTTTGTTTCTTCCTCACGCATCATCATCTTGCTTGTTTTGGAGACAGCGGTTCTCACTTTTGAGCTTGCTGGCCAGTGAGCCCCAAAGATCCACCTGTCTCTCCCTAGCCAGCGGCCAGCACGGGGAACACAGACTCCCCCCGCCACACTAGTGTTTTTATGGAGACTCTAGGGATTAGACTCAGATCCTGAACCTGCAGGGCAGACCCTCCGGACTGAGCCATCTGTCCAGCCGCACCCCATTGCTGCCCTTGCTAAGATCTCACCCTGCCGGACCATGTGTGTGGACCTCATTGTCTTTCACACCTCCTTCATCCTGGCACAGGATGGCGCAGTTCATCTCCTATGTGCTCACCCTGCAGCCGTGTCCTACCTTTCATACTGGAAAATGTTTAGAGACCACAGTTGGGACTCGGGTGCCCATTCCCAGTGGGCCTGTGCCATGAATAAGGGCTTCAAATGAGCATTTTTAAAGGAAAAATGTTAAAGTATAGGCTTGTAAAATTTAGTGTGTATATGTAAGTATTCATGTGTGTGTGAAGGTCAGAGGTCAGCCTCAAGCATCATTCCACAGGAATGTCCACCACAGTTTTTGAGATGGGCCCTTTCACCAGGACCTGGAGCTCATCATTGGGGCTAGACTGGCTCTCCAGTGAGCCCCAGAGACCCTCCTGTTACTACCCTCCATCTCTGAGAGTGAAAGTACGTGCTGCTGAGGCAAGCTTTTCATGTAGCGCTGGCGAGGAACTCGGGTTTCATGCTTGCACACACGAATGGACCCAAATCCCAAGTCCTGATTGCACACAATACTTCCTAATCAAGGAGAGGCTGGGGACAGCAGGAGTCCTGATTTCCCCGTATTCCCCTGTGATTTCCCCCCGGCACCCCTGTTATATAGGTCAGCGCCTCTCTCTCCCAGACACAGGCTCCGGTGATATCTTTAACTTCCTTTTCGGTGCTCTCAGCACAAAGCCCAGAACATTGTAGCTTGTTGTGTGGGTGTCAGAATGTGTGAGGCTTCGCGCCCTAGAACGCTAGGCCCCTTTGACCCAGCCCCAGCATGCCAAGTAACAACCCAGCTCTCACTGTGCACATCGGAAGCTTGGACTAGAGGGTGGTGGTAAGTGGGGTGTCAACCTCAGTGCCGTGAGTGAGAGGCTTGCGCATCTCGTCACTTAACCGTGACATGCACTGTCATGACAGGCTGAGGGCCATGCCTCAGTCAGGAGTGAGGCTCGCCCGCTGACCTGTTCAGTCAGGGGAATGTGAGTGGACAGGGAGGGAGGTGAGGACGTGAGTGCAGCAGTGATCTCCCTGGGGTTCGTGCCCTGTGCCTGGGTGATGCTGGCTTTTCTGCCCGGTGCCTGAAGGACACAGGTGCAGCCAACACGTGCCTGTCCCACAGCCTAGAGCTGACCGGGCCTCCAGCTGGGCCGGGCCTGTCAGCCCTTCTCCAGTCGCCTTTTGACCCACGGACTCGGCCCTCATAGCCAGTAGCTGCTGAGAGGTGGTTCAGTGAGCAGCATCCACCATTCAAGGAGAGATCACGGAACACCAGTGCTATGGGGGAAGGAAGGTCAAGGCCAAGGGAGCCCCTGGCCGTCAAGCAGCAAGCTTCGCCCTGCACTCTGCACCCACGCCCCCTCACTCTTCTCTGCACGCTCTGGCTCTCCACCTCTGAAGCACAGAGGGCAGCCGTGCTTTCCACATGCTTCTCAGGCCCCATGCAGGCGTCCGGACGCTGCTTCTTCTCTTTCACTCAGGGTTCCCCACTGAACAGAGGGACGGAAAGGAAGCAATCCAAAACACAATGCCAAAGCCTCTCTGTTTTTGTTGTTCTGACTTTATTTATTTTTATGTTTTTCATGTGTGTTGGAGGCTGGGAGTGAGGGGTGTTTGTCCGGACACATGTGTGTCTGAGTGTGTGTTTACAAGTACATGCATGTGGAGGTCAGAGGTCAACCTCAAATGTCTTCCTTAGGAGCTATCTAGCCTGTTTTCTGACGGAGTCTCCCATCAGGACCTAGAGTTCAGTGATTTGCATAGACTGGCTGGCCATAAGCTTCAGGGATCCCCCTGTCTCCGCCTCCTGCAGTTGAATTACAAGTGTGTTCCACCTTACAAGCACTCTGCAGAGACTGAGCTATGTCAGCAAGATTTTGTTGTGTGATTTTTTTTCTGGGGAGATGTGAACAAACACCTGTTCACTCTAGAGAGGGCACCAGCAATAAACCAAAGCAATGGTTCCACTCAGGTCCAGCGCGGTGAACCGGCTGGTTTGCTGGGCTCCCAGGAGAATGGGCCAGGGTTACATACAGGGTATGATGATTCAAGAACAGTTGTATCATAGGTGATGACCTTGTGCAAGCTGAGTCAGACAGTCCCACCCACAATCAACCTTTGACCCCCCTCTACACTCTAGCACTGTCCAAGGTCACACACAGCTGGGTCAGAGCAGGAGGGGATCCCAGGTGATAGTCCTGCTGTTCCCCTGCCTCTCCTTGACCAGGAAGTATCAGCATCCCCTCTGCCATGACCGCAAACACAGCTACCACTCTCTCCCTGCTTGTTATGAACCCATGATTATAGGGTCAAGCACTCTGTGGCCAGCACAGCCATCTGTTCTACATGACGCCCAGTGGTCATGCCATGGCGGGGCCCAATATCTCCTTACTCACAGAGGAACTCAGGTGCTGGGGGCTCAAGGAAGTGGCCATCCAGATAAGAAGCAGAGAGACGGAATTTGAACCCTGTTGGCAATTATAGACTCAGTTACAGACTGAGCTGTTGTCCGCTGCCGTAAGAAGGGCAGGTACTTTTCCCTCGTGTTTATAGTGCCTCCACCCTCCCTACTCACCTTTTCCAGTGTGGCCTCTAGCTGCAAGCCAGGCCACAAAGGAAATGCCAGGGAGGAAGATGACACCACACTCTCAAGCCACCATGGGGCCCCAGGTCTGGCTTGGGTACACCCTCCCTCCTCTCCTGCAGGTGATGGTGAGGAGGAAAGAGAGGTGAGAAATTGGGAGGGGCACTCACAGTGTGATGTCCATGGCAACTACGTTCACCTTTAGTCTCAAAACCTTCAGGCTCTTCTTGAAGTACACCAGGCTGCACTGTGCCAAACGCCAGAGGAACCAGGAATGACTCAGAGGGATGTGGCCATTGCTGAGCAGGGAAAGGCCAAGACAATGGTCAGAGCAGGCCAGGGCTTTGTGAGGGGTCCCTTTCCTGGCTACAAAGCTTCTCCTTTAGCTGTATTCTTCTTATGGTTTAGGTTTTTTCATTTTGAAAGTGAAAATAGTCTCTCTGATGTCAGGGGACAGATATAATTTTATGAGGATATTATAGAAATAGAAGAAAGCAAAAGGAAAGGAGTAAGAGGAGGCAGAAGAAGATGGGGAGGAAGAGAATGAAGAGAGGGGAGGAAGAAGAGGAGGAGTAGGAGATGAGGAGGAGGAGGAGAAGGCCCTGTGTCTCCTGTTATGAGCAAGGACTTGGTGCCTAGGTTCCCTTCTGCCTTCTTCCTTCCATACTGCTAGATGAACGACCCCCACCAGTCTGTTCTGGGCCCAGCAGCAGCTTAGACCTCTTACTTAGAAGGCCTGACTGAGGAAAGTGGGCAAAGCTGAGCACTCTGTCCCCAGTGAGGTCACCTTGCTGAATGTCATCACTGCTCCTCAGGGGACTCAGAGACCTAACAAGCCAATCTGTCCTTCTTGGCTCTGGCCAGCATCTCTGCTGGTCGGTCCTCCTGGGCATGGGGACGATAAAGCCGAAATGCTTGCTGCTCGTGCACTGAGCGGTCTGTGCTTCACAATCAGCCAGCCTCAGGCCTCATTTTGAGCGTGCCTTCTGCTTTCTGTTGAGAAACAAGTGTATTTTCAAGGCCTTTTCTTTGGAGCACCCACTGCCAAGAGTTTCTCTGAGCTCCAAAGCCATGAACAGAGTGGTCACTAACATAAACTTGGAACCCCAAAGAAGGGAAGGCATTTAGTTTCCTAATTTCCTGATTCTTCCTTCGGCTACCTCCACCAGGCCTTGCTAGAACAATCCACATCTCAAGACACTGCAACTCTGACTGCTCACAGTCTTCCACGGAGGCCATGCCTTTCTGCCAGAATTCCTTCAGAAGGAGAGGAAAGGCAGGCGGAGAGTAGAAATTAGCCTTGCCTTGCTCAGCCCAAGATCTCTGGGCCTGAGACCTTGAGACCTACCCACCTCTCTGGTCTCAGCTTCCATGAGGGCTTTTCCATGCTGCCACTGAGCTGTGCATGCTGGTCTGGGCATCCTTCTGTAGCTCTCCTTCAGCCCGGAGCTCATGGCCACAGCATCAGGGTCCTGCTTACCTTCCACCTGGACCTGTTGCCCAAGGCCACACCCTTGCGACCGCTTCCAGCCCAGCTTCCCAGAGAGCCCTTCTGATGGAGTGTTTCCCTTGACTGCTGTCAACAGCATCAGGCTTCCCAGCCTTTAGAAGTCCTGATGTCTGAGGCCCCAGACAGGGGTGTGTTTTGGAAGGTAAGGATGGCACAGAGACAGAGACCTTGTTTGGGGGTTGCTGATCTGCAGGGGTACAGAGGAGGGTTAGGGCACAGCACAAGAGATGGAAGAGGACTCTTTTACTGCATCAGGATCCATGTGTGGAAAGAAAAAGACCAGCTCGCCAACATATTGTAGGAAGCCTTCGGTTGTCTGGGGGTCGTTTCTAAATTTATCTCCTTTTATTTAACTTTACCTTCCAGTGTGGGGCCAGGGGAGCTTTATGTATTCATGAACTATTTAAAAACCATTTTCTAGAGGGAAATGCACATCTTTTATTTCCATCAAAATATTCACTAGAAAAATTTAGAGGAAACTAATAAAGTGGTGGCCCATGGGAAAGCAGTTGTTGGATCCCACGGACTGGGCAGCAGGGGAAAAATCCTGCTCAGTTCCTCCTTGAATATTGGCTTCACTTCAAAATCCTAAGGTTTTGTAACCTATTCAAAAATTATATTACATACTTAAAATATTTACATTTCTTAAGAAAAGCAGTAGCCTTCAACATAAAAAAAACCTACTTAAGTAGAGAAGTTGGGGGAGGGAGAAAGGGAGGAAGGAAAGAAGGAAGGAAGGGGAATTAAATTACATAACCTTACCTGGCAAAGTAACGCACACCTTTGATCCAGCACTTGGAAGGCTGGGCAGGATCAACTCTGTGAGTTCAAGGGCAGCCTAGTCTACATACAAATTTTCAGGACAGCCAGGTCTATGTAATGAGACCCTGTCTTTAAAAAGCCACCAAACAAATGACAAATCACAGCAGTGAAGACTGACCAGGTCAGTCCTGGAAACTGGCCGTGGTCAGGAAGACAGGTAACCAGCCATTGACTACATGGTTTACACAGCGGTACCCGGTAAGCAAGGTCATAAAACCTGAGGTTCAGGAAATCCAGACATCTACAGGTGTGCAAGCCCACTGGGAACTTAGCAACCACACATCACACACACAATCTCAAGTACTCAGGTCATATGCTACCTCGGATAAACAAACTCCACACTCACCCTTAACAAGTCTCTTGATAAGCCACCGTGAGAAGTGCTTAGCTCACCACAAAAATGACCACTGAAGGTCTTCATGGTCACTCAGAAGAGCAGAAGAAAGAGCTGTGTGTTTGGAGAGAAACTGGCCACCCCTGGGTTCGGAGGCCAGCTTTGAAGACGGCTTAAAGCAGCCGTATGGCTCTGTGTGTAAGCCGACACCAAAACCCTCACGTCTGGCTGTGGAGAAGCTCATGTGCCCAAATCCTGGAATTTCTGTTGATCCCCAACGGTGCTGTCTTTCTGATGCTTGTGCTTTGGTGTCATTTCTGGAGGCAGCGTGTGTGAGCTGCATGCCTCTGGGTGTGTCACAGGAAGTCCCGACCCCACCCTAGAGTTCCCTCCAGAGGCTGAGCTTACAGGCCCTCCTTCCTTGCTGCTCAGGTAGGTCTCACCTTCCCGTCGCAGATCTTAACTTCCCTTGTCATCCTGTCTTAGGTGTGACCACTAAGGACATCTGTCCTTCCAGCCCAGGATCGCTGGTCACTGTGACCTGAACACCCCATCCTGCTCTTTCCACATTTGTCCAGGCAGCTGGACACACACAGGTCACACACAGTGACCTGGGCCTTTCTCTGGAATACCCTGACTCCTTCCTGACTCTGCAGTTTTAAAGCCAACGTTTGGGCCAACTTGAGATGGAGAGAAGGTGTGGGGGGTGGAAGTGGGTATGCGGACATTGTTTCTGGTGGGTCAATGCTGGTTGCATCAAGTATCTGCCTTGTGTGTCCGAGCCATGGTTGTAGCTGTTTCCGTGTTTTTAACAAATGGAAGGAGGAAAGGCCAGACATGAGGTTTCTTAGACAAGGCTGTTCCAGAGACAAGAAGCCTTGACAAGTCGGTGAGCAGCTGGCTTCCTCCTCAGAGGCCTCTGGCTGCTGGGCGCTAACAAACTCAGAGCACTGTTAGTCCCATGGCCCATGTGGGTGGTTGCCCCGGGCTGACATGCTGAAAGGTGGAAAGGACTGAAGCCCTTTTCCAAACAGGAGTCCGGGCTTTGCTCTGTCCCTCCCAGGACCTGGCCTCCCCCCCCCCACGACAGGTGTGTTTTCTTACTGGTTCAGGATTTTTAACAAATAGAAAAGGCTCGCTGGAAGGGGGACTCCCTGAATAAAGCTCAGGTGTCTCAGCCTCATCCTTGCTCTGACGTGGCCCTGAGGTCCTTAGCTTTTGTTCAGCTTGGCATCTTGCATAGCATGTGTTGTTCTGACTGTGTCCAAGAAGCTGACCCTTGACCAGCCTTCCATCTCTTCAGAGAGAGCTTCCTAAGCCACGAGGAACTCCTGTGCCTCCTAGGCCTCCCGTGGTAGTCACTTCCTTACCAACGAGCTCAGGATGAACTCCTCAGCTGTACCACCTCAGGCCTTGCAGGAAGGCAAAGGAAGACAGGGGAAGTCTATGGGCCCAGCCTCCGGGGAAGGCTTCCAGACTGAGGTGGCCCTCTGCCCCCAGTGGAGAATGGTAAATCTCAGGAAGCTGAAGGAGAGGTTAACTCAGGCTGAGCTGGAGGAGAGGAGACGTGTGGGGGAGCAGGGGGTCCCAGACTGTGAGGACAAACCAAGTTCCCTGTGGCACTATTGTTATTTGTGTAGTGGGTATGTTCATGGGTGTTTGTGAGGTGATCTCTCTCTGTGGGGATGTGAGGGTGTTCTGAAACTTGGTGATTAAGCTGGGCTGACAGGGAGCAAAGCCTCAGGGGTGCAGCCATCTCTGCTTCTGACACACTTGGCCTTTCCGAGGATGTTGGACTAGAGCTCTGTCCCTATGCTACCACAGCAAGCACGTTACGGACTGAACTGTCTCCCGAGCGCTATTTGTGTACCGTTAAGGAGAGAGAAAAGGGCAGCTAGGTCCTGTCCTCCTGGCTTGTGGAGCATGTCTTTAGTCTGTTTTGTGTGACATACGCATGTGTACTGTGCCTGGCCCTGAGGAGTCTCACAGGGCTTAGAAACTGTAGCCTGCAGAGTTCCCGTGACTGTCAAACAAACTGCAGGAATCTTCCACTTGTGTTTGGAAAATCAGACACAAAGGGACCACGTGGCTTGCCACCAGGGTCATAGCCAGTAAAGAAGAACTAGGACTGGACTCCAAACCCTGACTCTCAAGGCCCTGTCAGTAACCTTCGGAATATTTTTAAAATAGACTTTCAGGTGCAGAGACGCTCAGCCCTTAAGGTGCCTGTCTCTAAAGCATGAGGACCCCAGTTTGGTCCCCAGGCATGTAAGAAATCCAGCTGAGGTCTCACACACTTGCGCTCCCAGCACTGTGGACACAGAAACAGGAAGATCTGAGAATTTGCCGTCTTAATCAGCAGCTTGTTTGTTTGTTACAAACAAGGTAGACTGCACCTGAGAAATGACGTTCAAGGTTGCCTATAGCCCTCACACCTGCACATCAACAAAATCTTCAGAGAGAAAGAGACAGAGATGGAGAGGAAGGAAGGAAGGAAGGAAGCAAGCAAGCAAGCAAGCAAGCAAGCAAGCAAGCAAGCAGATTTTCTTCTTAAAAATAGATTCACGGGAGGAGTGCTGAGGGTCTAACACTCACCATGCCCTGTTCCCACATTATAGCCACAGTGCGCTCTACAGTGAGCTTCTTCCACTCAGCGGGAGAGGTGGATACTGACTGGGAGAGCCAGTCACGTGAATGCCCTGGGCTTCCAGCTAATGCTTTTTGTTGTCACCATCATGTCTCCCCATGATGGGGCGGTTTCCCCAGTGGTCACTGCTTTGACAGCCTTCATGGCTTTGAGGTGTGACATTCAGAAGCCTGGGACATGTATGGGCATCTGGACTGGCTCAGCCACCACTTGGTGGAATTCCACACCAGGGTTTTGGTTTCCATGTTTGAGTCATGTTGGAGGGAAAGGCCTCTGCTTTGTCCGGTTTCTGCACCATCAGGTTCCACGGAAAGGGATCCATGTTAACACAGACCCCACAGCAGGCGAGGGACCAGCCCTGGGTCCATGCCAGCCTGTTCAGGAGCTCAGGGGGTGTGAGCTCTCCCCACCCCTGTTTAACGACCATGCATCACACAGAATGTTAACAGAGCACTGGGCTGCTGGGCATGCGGGTTTGTCATCAGCCCTACACATTCCCTCACCAGGATCTGCTTGCCTCCCGGGAGCCGCCTCTTCCCCGAGCCTTTGCCTCACCCCACCTAACCTGGCAGTTGACTCCCAGCATCAGACGCTGAGGCCTTCCAAGCCTGTACTCTCCATGGCATTCCTGTTATCCCTGGGGTAACCTTGAACCCTGCCTTCCTCACACAGTTGGCTCATACCCCACTTACACCCTAAGAAGAGGCATCCTTGTGGTGCAGAAGAAAGACACTTCCATTTTATTTCTTTCTCCTTTTTTTATGAGTTATACTACTCGAGATTTCATATATTCCATGCTGGCTTCGAACTCGCTGTGTAGCAGTGGATAACTTTGAGTTTCTGGTCTGATCCTCCTGCGTCCACCCGATCAGTGCTGGAGTTACAGCTGTGTGTCACCATGCCTGGTTTCCCACTGTTGGGAACCGAACCCAAAGCTTCATGCCTGCGCAAGCACTCCACCAGCCAAGCCGCCACCTCAACCCTGACACACCCTTCCCTCTTCAGGGAGAATGCACATCATGGAGATGTTTACACACGGGGGGAAAGCTGGCGCTTATAAAAATATACCCACCCTTTTAAAACCATGGCAACCCAAGAGGAGAGAGCCTGCAAATGAAAGTGCATTTGAGGGATGGAGATGGCTTAGGGTTTAAAAATGAAGTGACAAAGTTAAATGAGAGGAAATAGAACCTTACTTTGGCTTTCATCTTTGCTAGAAAGTAAAAAAGAGAGGGAGAGAAAGAAAGAGAAAGACGGAAGGAAGGAAGAAAGGGAGGGAGGAAGGAGTGGAACACGTGCAGAGGCCAGAGGACCACTTGCGAGAGTCATTTCCCTCCTGCCATGTGAACTCCAGGGCTGGGGGCAAGGGTCTATCACCGACCTATCTTGCTAGCCCAACACCCAGTGCTGAACAACACTTGTGGTTGCATTAGGGGGCTGCCATGCTGATTGCATTCGAAGGCCCTTCCTTCCTATCTTCCCCAGGTCAGCTTCTGAACTCCTGGGATCCCCTGCCCCCCACCCTGTGATGTGGTGACAGCAGCACGTCTCCTGCCCCCTGCCAGGCCCTCCATGCATGGCCAGGCCCCATTGTCCACTGTCTAGTGGACCCGCATGCTCTGCCGTGACACTTTAGTGCTGCACCAGCATCACGGGTGAGAAATCAATCCTGCCCTTGACCTCTGAATTTAGAAATGGGTGAGAACAGGCAGTGCTGTTCCCACAGGGTGCTGGGTTACGCTTGGTGACCACTCGTGCCCCTCATGCCTCTGCTATCACCTGAGGAAAGGAAGCCCAGCTGCCTCGTGGTCTTAGAAGCCAAGTGGGTGGGCCTTGGAGCCCATCCAGCTGATCCAGGGAAGCTCTTGCTGACCTGCCATATGTGTGTGTATAAGAAGCTGAGGCTCAGAGGGGTTCTGCTGGCTGCTGAGGATTGCCTTAGCACTGGAAACCTATGCAGGCCAGGTCCAGGCAAGAGGATTCCTCAAGTGAAACCTTCATCCTCCCCCAGGAGCCTCGCAGGTGATGTCACAGTTGCTATGACTCACCTGTCCCCCAAAGCATCAGAGTATTAAAAAAATAGTCATCAACACTAGCCCGGCTGTGATTCGTGACTGGGCTGGGAGGGGACAGGGTGAGATCCATGTGTCAAAAGGGATAAATACAAATTTAGACAAGGTTGGGACTGCACCAAGAGGCAGCCATCTGAGGGACATCTAAGATGACATCACGATACTCTGGGGGGGGTGGGTTAATTTTTAGAATGCCTTTATTGTCAAGTGGGCACATGCTAATTGTTGAATGTTAAAATAAAACACTCACAGAAAGCATAAAAGGTTCCCATATTCTATCTAGTGGAATTTGCGTTTGTTTTGAGACAGCTGTCTTCCGGCAGCCAAGGCTCGGTAGCTTTGAACTCACAATCCTGCTGCATCAGGCTTCCAGATGCCGGGATGGCAGATGAGTGTTGGCTTCAACGTGCTGCTGTTCATAAAGCTGACACTGAGGCTCTGCCCCTCCGGCCTCCCTTCCCGTGATGACAGGCGGGCACCACCGGGCTCAGGGCATGCAGTTCTGTTGTGTGTGGTAGAAAGGCACCCCATCTCCTGAACTATGTCGTCAGCCTGCTCCTCTTTGAATAACGTGTATTCAGTTATAAACATGGTATATGTTTTAAGGGTTATTTCCATGGCATTTGACAGTTTATAAAAGAATTTCCAATTTGAGGCTGCAGAGATGGTTTAAAGGCCCATGTTACTCTTGCAGGTGAGCAAGACTTGACTCCCAGAACCCGTATGGTAACTCACAACAGTCTTGAACTCCGGTTTCAGGGGATCTGATGCACAGACATACGTGCAGGCCAAATATTCGTATACATAAAGGAAAACAAACAAATCTTCCAAAGCAATCTAGCGATGGACACGTGTGTATTTATAACTGTTCACTATTAAAGCAACATTCTGAGGAACATCTTTGTTGTATCAGAGATAATTTCTTCACTCACTGTGTGATCCATGACATGATCATAAAAGACAGGAGCTAATATAGACACTTGCCTAACTTCATCATAATTTCCTTAGAATAAGATTCTAGATGAACTTTCTGGGCCAAGGCTTTTAACCTTTAAATCGGGGTTGCATTGCTATTTTGTTTTATTCTGTTTGTTCCGAGTTTTTGAATCACTCTGCAGAGTTCTCCATTTGTGTCACTAAAATTGCTGACAGTCCTGTCTTATGGCCTTGTCACTAGCAGTAAGAATTTTCCATAAAACAAAGGATTTCTCATTGATTAGTGAAATAGAACCATTCACCATTGCCTTGTTTATCACTAGAGATGTTAAAAATTTCTGCTTACTTTCTGTCAATAATAGGATGACAAGTGGCCATTGGGCCAGGGCTTCACGTAAAATAAACATGAATGGGCAGGTGGCCAAGAGGCCACGCTGCGCAGACTGGTAAATTCCCAGGATCTCAGCACATGGAATGGTCCACCCTACATTTTGGGCGGGATTTTTCACATCATTTAACCCACTCTAGACACTCCCTCCTAGACACGCCAGAGGCTTGTTTCCATGGTGATTCTAGAGCCTGTCAAGTTGGCAGCCACAGGTTCTCAGCCCTGGGAGTGGCTGGGGATTGACTTTTGGGAATTTATCTCTGGTCTTTTCTGACTAAATTAATTTTTTTTTTTTTTTTGGTACTAGGAGTGACAGCAGGGACTTGCATGTGTCAGGAAAGGCTTTGCATTGAGCTCTGCTCCCACCCCAAAGTACTGTCAATGGGCATGGTTCTGAGGGTCAGCAGGGTCAGAGCCTCCCTCTGAGGTGGGGATACTGGGCTTTGGGGGGACATAGTTATCCAGAGAGACCAAAAGGCACTGTGAGGACAGCCAGCCATCCTCTGTGCCCATAGGCGAGCACCCAGGCTGCAACTTGCTGTCTGGAAATGTCTCCACCACGCTTCAAGTCAAATCCAAATTCCTATCATGAGCCAGGGCAGCCAGATTCCTGGGCCAGCCCGGGATCTCCAGTATGTCCACTGCCCTGTGCACACTCCCCACCGCTCAGACACCACCTTTCCTCCGCTGGTCTCTGTAGAACAAGTAGCCTCTGACCATGCAGACACCCTTCTCCAGAGACAGCTTGGCTTGCCCTTCACCACCTCTCGCCTGTGCCTTCCATCCCTACCTCCCAGTATGTGTCACCATCTGACATAGCTTTGCCTGGGCACTCACTAGTTTATTACCCGGCACAAGCCCTGCAGAAGCAACCCCCTCCCCCAGCAGCTCAAGCATATCCCATACGCCGCACATAGCCATAAAGATTTGTGGAATAAATTTGTGGGCTTTACTAGGTACCCCAGGGATGACAAGGTCTGGGTCTTTAAGCTGGACGTCCAAGACATTGGCTCTCAAACTCAGAATCAGCTTCCAGGTTCACTTCTGCTTTGCTTCGCAAAGGGCAAGAGCTGGGCCATGGGAGGACCCAGTCACCACCTGCCCTGGCCCTGGACAGGCCCCTCAGCCTGCGTCCCCTCTCAGGACAGGATGTTTATGGTGCAGCCTGTTCCCAGACTGAGCAGAGACTCCTGGGAAGGTTCACATTACTCAAAAGGTTTGAAGCAAACAGGAGATTTGGGTAGTTTTACTTCTCTTTGGCTTTATAACTTGCACATGGTGTTTAATCTAGGTGAGCTTTTTGTCTCGTGATAGTTAAAAATTACTAACCATTACTATGTCTGTCTGTGAGCGATTGTATCAGTCACTTTTTGTTGTTGTCCCAAACACCTGAGGGGAAGCCACTGAGGGTGGTTCCAGAGATAGACCCACCGTGGCCAAGAAATGGAGACACATTGCATCCAGCCAGGAAGCAGAGGGCAGGAGAGACAGGGCTAGCCTTTTAAATGGCCCTGCTCTGCACGGACCACTTCTTCCATCCCTTAAAGGTTTCCAACCTTCCCAAGCACCCTGCCAGCTGGGCCATGTGTTCAAACATGAGAGGACAAGGGGCATTTCATATTTACATTTCCCTTTAATCTTTGAGAAGGTTGTGTGTGTGTGTGTGTGTATGTGTGTGTGCATGCTTGCATGTGCCTGTGTGCACTTTGCACCTCATGGGTAGAGTTTGTAAACTGTTTGAGACAGTTTTCACTGTCACTGAGGATGCCAAGCTGCCCGTGAGCTTCTGCAGATTCTCCCATCTCCTGCCTCCTCGTGGAGCACAGGGTTACCAGCAGCACCTGGCTTTTATGTGGGCACAGGGGATCTGAACTCACAACCTTACCCTTGGACAGCAAGCGTTTTCTCATTGAGCCCTCTCCGGGACCCACACTTCTCATGTAGAGTACGGCATCAGTAAAGATAAAAACAACCTAAGGCCTTCCCTTTGGACAGGAGCTCTGGAGCTCCAGGCGGCCATTCTGTGCCTCCATCTCACTGCTCTGCCTGCAGCTGCCCTGTGAGGTCGGCTTCCTGTTCGGCATCTGGGAACTTAACAAAACTTAAGTTTGACAGCCACAAGCTTCATCCCAGCAACACTTGGGGCAGGAACTGACACCAGACTGGCGGCTCAGCGGAAAAGAGCTGAACTCACTGTGGTGGCCCCTGCTCCTCTCGGGGTCAGTGAGGTAGAGGAGACCAGCCCTTCTGCGCCGGCTGCAAGGCGGCAGAGGGGGCCACTAAGGAGCACGGCTCTAGTTACTTTTGACTTCCAGATAAGGAACAGGGCATAGCTCAGCATAACTCCACCTCACAAGATATTCAGGCCGCGTTTATGTGTAAAACCACTTGTTTATTTGAAGTTCAGATTTAACAGTGTCCCATATTCTGTCCGGCAGGGTTATTTCTGTCAAAGCAGGCTCCACTTGATCTTTGAGCCTTTGGCTGAGAGATGGACAGACAGGGTTTTGGCATTTTGCTTTACTTGTCTGAGGCTGGAAGAGAACATGTTTAGGGTTCAGGCTTCTTGTCCAACTCCTGGGTCTCGGCCTGTGGGTCACAGACAATCCATGGATATGACCTTCAGGAATCCGTGTGCCTGGCTGCTGGGGGACACTGCCCACACAGCCACACTCCTTGGAGCCAGCAGAACACTTACCAAACTTTGATGCTAGGAAAACACTCAGGTTGTAAAAGCAAACCAGGGCGGGAATGTTTTATAGCTGCTGGGAGCGTTTGATGGATAAAGAGACAGAGACCCGGAAGGCGCCCCTAAATTCGGAGCATGACCCCGTGCCAACACCACCCTTACACTAATAACACCTTGCCATCCTGCTGGGCTTTCATCTGGGGTATCTAAGGCCACGTTGACAGGAGGCAGCAGCTAACCCCAGCTTATATAACTGCTCGGGCAGGTTTTTCAAGAGAGGCGTAGGTGGGATGAACCCGGCCTGGGGGGCAGGCGTTTGTCACATGGTCCCCACCCCTCCGCTGCCGAGCACTGGTCTCTCGAGTGTGACGGTGTGACGTCAGCGCTGCCTTCTGCGGTCTGTGAGCCCTGTGTCTGGGGTGCCGTGAGTGCTCAGAGAAAACTGGCTTAACCAGAGGTGCGCAGAGAGCCCGGGGGCCTTTGCGGACTCAGCTCCCTGTGGTGGAGCGGGGGGCAGTACGGAGGTCTCATGTCCATCCTTGCCCTTGGCTGGCAGTCCTTGCCCTTGTCACAGGGTGACAGCACAGGATCCTGGCTGCCTGTAGACACCACAGGCCTTCCCTACTATAGCAGGATGCAACGTGCCCAGAGCCTTGTCCCCAGTGAGCCAGCTGTACCCACTGCAGGACCCTGCCCACACCCCCAAGGGGACTCGGCTTGGCATCAAAATCCTTCCGTGTTTCCTGCCTGGCCTGGTCGGTTTTTATTGTCATTTACACATTGTAGAGCATCGAGTCTCAACCTGTAGGTCTCAGCCTCTTAGAGGCCACCCAAGACCGTCAGAAACACAGATATTTACCCTATGACTCATAACAGCAGCAAAATGGGTTGTGAGGTAGCAACAAAAATGGTTTTACAGTTGTGGGGGATCACCATAGCATGAGGAGCTGTGTTAAAGGGAGGTTGGGAACCACTGCTCTAGGGTCAGCTAGGAAAAAGGAACCTCGGCTGAAGACTGGCCTGTGGGCATGTTTATAGGGTGTCAGTGATTCGTGTGTGCAGCCAGCCCACTGTGGGTGGCACCATTCCCTGCACAGGTCCTGACTGGTCTAAGAAAGCTGAGCACAAGCCATTGAACAGCTTATTCCCTGGCTTCTGCCTCAAGATCCTGCCTGCCTTCCTGCCCTGGTTCTCTCAGTGATAGACGGTGACCTGGAGGAGGAAACCAAATACATCTTTTCCTGCCCTAAACTGCCTTTGTCCAAAGTGTTTTATTGCAGCAGCACAGTAGAACCTCACCAGGCTCATTTCCCACTCCATGTTGGGTGGATCCCGGGGCTCTCAAGGAGTGTGAGGCCTGCTCTCACAAACATGCTCCTAAAGAATGACGCTCAGAGTTGTCATCTGGCTTCCAGGTATATCTACCTGTACACACACTCGCGCACGCGCGCGCACACACACACACATACACATACACACACACATACACATACACACACACATTTTCATTTCTTAGAAGTACCTACCTATGAGCTACCGTCAGGAAAAGTCTGCCCCCTCCCTCCAGGAGCCCAGATCCATGTGGCTTAAAGAGAGGACCGGGGCTCCCAAGGACAGCACGTGGGCTGAGATGCGAATGTGTGCGGGGCTCCTCTTCTTCTTCAGGGGTCACAAGATGAGGTCACTGAGCTAGTGGTGGTGGCCAGCTTCCCAAGCTTTTGCATGGGCAACTCTGCATTCCTCCTGGCTCCTAGAGCTCTCATTATAGAGAAGAAAAAAAAAAAAACCCAAGGACTATGTGGTTGTGTATGTGTGTGTGTGTGTGTGTGTGTGTGTGCACGCTTCTTCAGGGAGCTTTCAGGAAGACAAGGTGAAATGGCATTCAGTAACTTTTCTGATTGTACTCAAATGACCATGGCAAGTGGGGTGTCCTCAACCCCCTGACATTTTGTTGGTTTAGTTTTTCAGGGGTGAGGGTGATACTTCCCTAACCTACTTTGAAGGGAAAAAAAAGCATTTATTATTAACACTAGCTTAACACTTAACTTTCTAGAGTATTTGCGGACGGCACAGTCATACATCTGCCTTTTTATAGCACTTTGTGGCAGAGCACAAGGCCTTCTGGCTGACACCTCATAGATCATCAAAATTAAGACCTCTAGGCAATCGAGGCCAGAGGGGTGCAGGGCACAGGGGCGGGGCCAACCAGGAAGAACTCAGCTTCCAAGTTAACTTTTCTTTAAAGATAAGGCATTCTCATATCAGAACAAATTTTTTCTAACATGAAGATATTCCTGTTTTTATGGCAACCCACAATACCTTGAGAAGGATGGTCTTCAGTGGCCATACAGCACAGTGAGTATCGGAGGCTGGTGAAGACTAGCTCAGACTAGCTGTCTCCACTGGCAGCCAGAGGCCAACTTCCCACTGCTCAGCACTCAACACCTCCTCTCTGCTGTGAGCCTGAGGAACCCTGAAATCAGCCGTCCTGGACCAAGTGACCTCGGCACAGCCTCAGAATTTTTGCTGAAGACTTAAAAATTATACTAATAGAAATTATTATCAAAGAAAGAAAAGTATTCATTTTTTAAAGCTGTACTTCTACTCATGGTCCAGCACACACTGATAGAGAACACAGGCAGCCCATTGGTACATCCCACTCAGGAGGCATAGGATCCAAGACCAGGATGGGCTTCTTAACACACACACACACCACATGCACAGATGCACACACATGAAGACAAGCAAAATATAATCATTTGGTTTTAAATATTCTTTTTGTGGTTGTTTTGAGACAGGGTTTGAAGAGCTTGCTTCAAACTCTTATGAACCGGGGTGATGTTGAGCTTCCATCCTCCTGTCTTTTCTCTGGGGACACCCCCGGCTCACACAGCGCTGGGATCACAGCCAGGGCCTCATGGCACCGGCCAAGCTCTGTACCAGCTGAGCCGTGCGCGCTAACCCTCGCTTCATGCGCTCTCGGCCTGCAGGTCCTCCTCTTTCAAGGCAGCCAGTGGCCGATGTGAAGGGCTCACTTTTCCTGTTCTTTGGCAGATCGGACTTTACCTGAGCCACAAACCCACTCTGTGACAAAACACCCCAATGCTGACAGGGAATGGCGTTTTTATTGCTCCTGAGCCACAGCCACTAGGGGAGTTCTTGACTGTGATGACGTAAATCCGTGCATGCTTCTGGCTGTGAGAATGGCCACTGCTGGCTCTGGGGTGTCATGAGTGGATGTGTGTTGTGTGGAACGTCAAGCCAGTGTGCACAGGATCCCTCCTGGCTTCTTTTGTCAGCAGGGCGGCATTATTGGCACAATGGGATGTCTTCGGCATCTAGCACATGCCCAGAGAAATATGGCGAAGGAGAGGCCGGAGCAGCCCTGCGGCTGTGGGGCCAGCAAGTGCCTCCTGACAGGTGACCCTGACGGTGTGAGTCACCCTGCCTCAGGCAACGGCCTTCCTGCTTTGCTCCTCCCTCCCCTCCAGCCCAGGCCATCTGGACTAGTCCACCTTGAGCTGTGTAACACTTTTCTCTTAGCCCTGAGTGACTGGCATTCAGATTTTTCTGTAAACGGAAAGGTGTGTGAGAAAAGCCAACAGCCTACCCTGAAGCCGCTGAGTCAGTGAGTCCTCGTAGGGGCTGGCGACCCCGGCGTGTCACATGCTCAGGCTGGGTAGGCAGATGCTGCCCTCGCTGACACGCCTCTCTTTGGATGGTTAACACGGAGGAAGCAGAATATCTAGCTCTGTTGTGCATAGAGAGGGACCATTAGGAGACAGATGGGTGGCTG
>CM053749.1:1871088-1899524 GCA_028658305.1 Pachyuromys duprasi
GATGAACCTAATGAGCAATGCCTCCCAGGCCAGAGGGCAACGGATGCGCTGAGTCAGAGAAAGGAAGGGTGCCAGGCTGGTTAAGGGTCATTCATTTCTTAAGGTATGACCTGGGGTGTGTGTGTGTCCACATGAACATGTATCTGATGTATATCTGTGTGTGCATGTGTGTGTTCACATGTATGTGTGTATTCTGTCTGCTAGAAAAGAAAAATCAAGCCACACTCAGGTGGGCAGGCCCCTCGCCCATCTCCCCTACTCCAGTGTAACAGGGCAGCTGGGAGGTCTAGGGGGGTGGTCTCCTTTGCATCCAGTCAGCTTCAAGACCTCTCCGTGCAAGACCCACCTTCACTGCTGTCCCTCCGAGTCCCTAATCCCTTGACCTGCGCTGAAAGGACCATTTGTTGCTTTGCCGCATCACGGATTACTCTCGTGTGTACAGCGGGGATGGGGGCCCATGCTTCCACCTCCCTGAGTCTCTCACTGTCTCTGCCGCTGCTGTGGACTCCAGGCTACATCACCGGCCTCACCAGAGCAGCGATGGGTTACGGGTGTGGCCCCAGGGATCAGGACAGCGAGCGGCTCCAGAGCCCCCTCAACGTCTGCTGAGCAGCTGGACATGGTTAGAGATCAGGGCATGAGTTCCACCAGGCCGCACCCAAGTGAGACCACTGCCGTGTACCGTGCCAGAGTGGGGCATTTGCCCGGCTGAAGCCCCAGGCTTCATCTGAATATGCGTGCAAGCTTACTTGGTGCACTGGCCGACCGGGGTCCAGTCACTAACACAGAGCACTCTGTCCACTTCCCGGCTGCTGTATCAACTGCAGGTGGAACAGCTTTACAGACCTGGGTGAGCCCTGCTCGGCTGTGACCATCGTGGAACTGTTGACAGTTTACCTTTCCATCTTGTGTTTAGTCAGTGAAGTTCATGACACGTGTGCAAGGGCAGAGGTGCGTGAACGCACGTGAGGTCACTGTTCCCTGTGGCCATGAGCAGGAACTCCTGGGGAAGTCAGTGCCAGCCAAGGCTTTACTGGAGGCATGCCACCCACAGCGCTGACAGCTGCTGCTGACCCTCAGGGGCCATGCTCCCCTCAGCCAGGATTTGTGTGGACAGAAGAGAGGAACATGCGCTCGGTGCAGCTGAGGGCCCTGCGTTTCTCTCATGTGACTTCCTGGTGTGATGACACGGACCCCACACACAGACAGTTTTTTCTTACAGGTGCATTGGAAAGTGTTACTGAGAACTATAAACCAATGACACATTTAAACACTGTATTTGATAATTCAGCACTATGCGGCAAATTAAAAAACAGGGCAAAGCCTATCACAGTGGCTCACGCTGTATCCCAGCCCTGGGAAGGCAGAGGCAGGCGGATCTCTATGAGTTCAAGGTCAGCCTGGTCTACAAAGTGAGTCCAGGGCAGTCAGGACTACACAGAGAAACCCTATCTCAAAAAAACCCAAAACCAAAAACAGTGGGGCCGGAGAAATGGCTCAGAGGTTAGGAGCACACACTGCTCTTCCAAGGGGCCAGAGGCCAATTCCCAGTCCAGGGAATCTGACTCCTCTGGCCTGTGTGCACTCACACGCACACACACACACACACACATTTAAAATAATAAAAAAATAATGTATTTAAGCTACATCAAGTCAGTGGAGGTCACAGAAGGGCAAGGCTTTCCTGCTAGTACCTTACATTGAACCTCTTGTTTCTTTTGAACAAAGACTCCATGTCATTTTGTACTGTCTGGGCCCTGTAGACCTCATAGCTGTGGGCATCTAAGAGAAGCAGAAGGCAGCACATTTCAGCTGACTTCCTAGAGGACCCTTCATTCCTCCAGAGTCCTCCGGGCTCCCAGGAAGCTGGGAACAAGGATGTCACTGAGAAGATGACACGCTGGTATGCACCAGCCACCAAAGCCACTGTCTGCGGGTTAACGGGAAGCCCGGGCTGGAGGAAAACGACCTGATCACGCAGCAGGCGATGAGGCCAGAGCTCAGCCGACAAGCTGCCTGGCGCCTTGCACTGAGTGGCAGGAGCAGAAGCGGGCTGTCATTTCTCTTCCTGGGATCAAAATCAGACAAATCTCCTATTTGGCTTACCAGGCTGTAAGCGGATAACGCCAGTTACTGTCAGTGCAAATTACAGCCCCAGCCTGCTGTCGTCAGCTTTGTGCTGCTCCTTGTCACCTTAATGCGAAGAGACAGCGCTGGGCTGATAACAAGTGAGAAGTGGGGGAGGCGGCTTCGGAGATGGTTTCCAGACACCGAAAACCCACAAGGGTGCTCTTCCTTCCTCCGTGCTTAGGGCTGTGGGCAGCCTCCTGGCTCTGCACTGACGAGCACCGTGTCTGTCCTGCTTCTCACCCCCACCTCTCTATGGTAGCACTGGACTGGCCGCTGGGTATGCTGGAGTCCTGGGGATCTATGGGCCCTGCTGCTTAGCTGAAGCCTGGAGAACTCTTGAAAGGAAACATCCATAGCTTCATAGCAAACAGCAGGAATTTTGGGACCTTTTAGTTCTGTCAAAAACAGCCCAGAGGTGCTGAGATGTCAATGCAAGCATGGAAACCTGAGTTGGACTCTAAGAACTTATGTTAAAAATAGAGGCTAGATAGATGGTTGATGGATAGATAGATGATGACTAGATAGATAGGTGATAGATAAATGATAGATGATGGATAGATGCTATGTATATATATATAGATAGATAGATGATAGGTGGATGGATAGATACATAGGTAGATAGGTAAGTAGATAGGCAGGATGGATGGATATAGATAGCCACCAGGCATCATGGCTTGCTTATAAATCCTAGAACCTGGCCAGCTAGTCTAGCAGCATCAGAGACCACCAGGTTAAGTGAGAGAGCCTGTCTCAAAAACAAAACAAAACAATGCAGTGGAGAGCCCGAGGTTGTTCTCTGGCCTCCGCAGGCACACAGGCACCAGCCCAGAGCAGAGCCGCCTTCACTAAACCGCCATTTCTGACCTCACCCTCTGGATGACTGTGGGTGTCTCAGGGCTCCTCTACTGAAAGGTACGCCCGCTTCCAGCCAGCTCCTGTCACCACAGATTTGCAGAATTTGCCTGCGTCCATCTGCCTCAGAGCCAGCAAGGGTCAGCACACAAAGCATGCACAGCGCATCTTATCTTCCACCCACAGCACACTCTGAGGAGCTGGTGCAACGAAGGGAACAGATCCAAACTCCCCACAGCTGCCGAGGTTCAGGGCTAACTCCAGAGGGATGCTTCCATCCATCTCCTTATTTCCCAGAGGAGCTTGCACTCTCTGTGGCTGAGGCCCCACCACCCGGAGAGTGGAAGAAGGCCCTCACCAGCAGGGAAATCTGGTTTCCTGGGTAGCCAGTGGGGCCTGGGGAATTCAAGAGAGGATGATGCTGCCCTCCTGGGACACTGCCCTCCAGCAGGGGTGTTTCTGACCTGGGTGGTACAAGACTGGTGGGGACAGATAGAATCTCACCTTCCTTTCTTTAGACTGTGCATAGTCTGGGTGTTGGCTTCCTGCAAGCTCTCCAGACAGTTCCCAAGGAATAGGCAGAACTCAGTGTGTGTGTGTGTGTGTGTGTGTGTGTGTGTGTGTGTGTGTGTGTGTAGGGCAGGGGTCAACCTCCAGTGTAATTTCTCAGCTGCCAATCACCTCATTTCTTTGAGACAGGGTCTCTCCCTGCCTGGAGCTTACCACATAATCCAGGCTGACTGGCTAGCAAGCCCCGGGTATCTGCCTGTCTGAGGCTTCAAATGCATGGCACTCATTTTCTCATGTGACTTCTAGACACGGCATCACCCAAGCCTCTTCCTGGTGTTTTGGGGTGTAGCTCAAGCCGACTTGGAATTCACAACGCTCCTGCCTCGGAGCGTGCTGCCATGTCCATCTTGTGTTTTCATCATAGCAGAAATAACTGAGGAAGGGAGAGAGTCCTTTGCTCCAGTATGTTAGCTGTAACCTTGCGGTGAGAATTTTGTTTTTTTAAAAACCCCGTCTTGTGAGTGATTTTGTTTTAATCCCAGGTGTGGGGTATGGGCTGCTTCAGATTGTCCACAGTGTTAGCTATGATTGTCTCTGAGAGGGGCGGGATTTGTGCCAGCTGGGGACCCTGGAGAGGGTATAAATGGGAGAGCCCTGAGAGGGGCTGCAACGGCTGCTGTGCCCCCTGCTGCTGGTTCCTGCTGCTCCTGCTGCTATTGTGGTTGCTGGATCTCTGACAGTGAAAAAGGGAATTGCCCCGAGGAAGCTGACAGCCCTAATCAGCAGGGATCAGGCTAAAAAAATGTCTATGCCCCCTCTCCCCTTAACCTTCTCTCTCTCCTACTTAGTGCTGGGGTTTGGAAGGGCTTTGGGTGAAGAAGGGGGGAAGGTATAAGAACCCAATAAAATAGCTAAAAAATTCACCTACACAGCCCCATAACAGACGATCACCAAGTTTAATGGCTTAAAAGACAGCAGTCCATTCCACTCTCTTGCAGAATGTGTGGGTCAGGCTCGGGAGAAGCTAGGCCGTGTAGCCACGGCGCGGGTTTCTCATAAGTCAGATGCTGACAGGTGCTGCAGTTCACTGAAGGCTTGACTGGAATGGAATGATCCCATTTCAAGACTGCAGTCTTAGCAGGGACTGTCTTCTGGCGATGGCTCCCCGTGGGAGGCTTGACTGTTCTCATGACGTGGTAGAGGATGTCCAGCACTTCAGGAAGCAGAGCAAGAGGCCAAGTGCAGGAACCCCAGTGTCTTACAACGTGGTTCTACTCTCTCGGTTACCCATAGAGTTACCCCAGCCAGTGCAGCAAACCTGCGTAAGGACATAGCCGCCAGGAGGTAAGGGTCCCCAGGGGAGGAGGGCAGTTTGGGGGGCTGGACCTCAACCAGCTAGGAGGGTTATGGACACAATGTAGCTTCTGTAGTTGAGCACACTCAGAGAGCTTATGCAGTTGCTTCAGGACTTCAGTAAGTCTTTGTTCGCTCTTCATAATTCAGGATTCAATGGGGCCTGCAATTAGCACATCTTATGTGGTCACAAGGGCATCAAGGTCTGTAAACATTGGCATCACTATGCTGATGAAGAAGGAAGAAAGTTGGGGTGGCCTAGGGAAGTTCCTGAATGAAGTAATTGCAGGAATTCATTCATCTATCTACCCAACATCCATCCATTCATTCATCCATCCCCCCATCCGTCCATCTGTCCATTCATCCATCCTCCATCTATCTGTCCATCCGTCTATCCATCCATCTGTCCGTCTGCCCATCCACCCATGTATCCATACATCCATTCATCTGTCCATCCATCCATCCTCCATCCACCCATCTATCCATCCATCCATATATCTGTCCATCCATCCTCCATCCACCCATCTATCCATCTATCCATCCGTCCGTCTGTCTGTCTGTCCATCTGTCTATCCATCCACCCACCCAACCATCTGTCCATCTATCCATCCATCCATCCTCCATCCATGCATCCTTCTATCCATCCGTCTGTCCTTCTGTCTGTCTGTCCATCTATCCATCCATCTATCCATCCATCCATCTGCCCATCCGTCTGCCCGTCCATCCACTCATGTATCCATCCACTCTCATAGAGTATCAACTTGACCCCTGATGCTGTGCTGGGCCCAGTGTAGAGGTCACTGCAAACACTGTGCTCATGTGGTCCTCCCACCAAGAACACAGATGGGAGTTGTATAGTCCTATAGTCCCCTCCCCACAACCAAGTCAAGCACTTTGAAGAGAAGACTGAAGCACAAGAGTGAGCAATACTGGGCTTGTTCCAGCCCAGGTAACTTCTGCAAAGAAATGAGAGCTCAGTTATCACCTGACAGCCTGGAATTCTGTGCTAGTATCCATGAAATGATTTCTATTCAGATTTGTTTTTCCTAATATTGTATTTTCTTTTTGCATCAGCTCTTCCTGGGTTTCTTTTCTATCTTCCATTTCTTTCATAACTGACTTCATGTTTCTTGGAACATCCTTGACTGTACTTAGAGACCTTAACTAGCTATTTCAATGTCTTTGCCTGCTAGTTTCATGGCTTTGGACTTTCCTTGACTTTTTTCTTTCTTTTTTTTTGTTTTTGTTTTTGTTTTTTTGGGTTGTGGGTCATGTGGTCCTGCTGTGTTTGATAATTTCTATTGGTTGTCAGATGACAGGGAATGTACAATCTTGGATTGGGGATTTGTTTTAGTTTTTTAGGGTATTGCACTTCAGGGCAGGTGAGCTGACTAGGGGTGTAAATTGCCTGATGCACAAATGTGAGGACCTGAATTAGGATCCCCAGCACCCACACAAGAACAAGACACAAAGGTACACGCTTGTGACCCCAGCACTGAGAGAGGGGCCAGAGACAGGGGGACCTGGAGCTCACTGGGCAGCCAGTCCAGCTGAATGGGTGAGCTTCAAGTTCAGTAAGCAGCAGGTCTGTGGGGCTTCGTTTTCCTATGTCTGATGGGGGAGGGCTGGCCATGGCAGCAACGCCACCCCGGCAGCTGGTCCTGGATGGTGTAAGAGGAAGGCTGAGCAAGCCCTGAGGAGCCAGTGGCTATCAGTGTTCCTCTGCGGCATTTGCTTCAGTGCCAGCCTCCACGCTGACACCTGCCTGAGGCCTGACCGCCCCTGGAGAGGGAGGCAGAGATAAATCCTTCCCTCCCGGAGCTGCTTTCGGCCTCGGCATTTCATCACAGCAGCAGGAATCACAACTACGATGGTGAGAGACTGCTTTAAAACAGTGGATCCTGACAGAGGAACACACCCGACATCAATCCCCAGCTTCCATGTACACACACGCACACATACACACTAAATATACACATATACAATACTAGACCCACACAGAACCCATACTACACACACACGGTACCCATCGCCCAGGAGTACCGAGCTTTGTCCTTGCTCACAGGTACTCTGACCTCGGTATAGCCAAAGTTTACTTTTTCTGCTTTGTTACAGCAGAGCAGACCATCTTTCGTGGAGACTGACTTATCCCAGTTTAAAGCACCGACCTGAACACAGAGTGTGTGTCACACACTCTGCCTTGTCTATGGCCGCTACTTCCTCCACTTTCTGTTCTCTAGCACTTTGAGGGCTGTCGTCTTTAAAGGTAGTTAATCTCTTTGGCCCCAAACTTTTCTTTATCGGTCTGTTTCTTCTCCTGTGGCTGTGATAAAGGTCCCCGGTAAAAGCAACTGAAGAGAGACGTGGCTTGTTTTATGTTCGAGTGCGCAGGCCGCCCTGAGAGGGAAGGTGGGTAGGAGCAGACTGGAGCAGTTGGCTGCAACAATCCACAATGGGGAAACGAAGCAGTGGGTGTAGCCCAGGCAGACTTCAGACTCACGCTGACCCCCCTGCCTCAGCCCCTAAGTGCTGTGGTTGCAGGTGTGAGCCGCAGTGACTGACGGGAAGGTCAGTTCCTGCAGTTTTCCTGTCATCTCTTTGTCTTATACTCGTGGCGCCTTGGTCTGGGGAGGCTTCCAGCTGGCCATGTCTGCCTGGGGTTCTCAACGCATCATAGACCCACACGTCCACTTCTTCACCAAGTCCACACTTCCTTCCTTTAGTAAGCGCATGCCTTACAAACAGGAGTGCCTCAGTTTGCTCCCCAGAGCTCGTGTTCCAAAAACAGTCAGGCAGAGCTGGAGGAAGAGTCCAGCCATTAAAGCACTTTCTGCTCTTCCAGAGGACACAAGTTTTGTCCCCAGCACCCACACTGGGTGGTTCACAACTATCTGATGCCTTCTTCAGGATTCCTCGGGCACCCATAAACACACAGTGACAACCACTCACACAGACCCCGACACACACATGCAAAAACACAAATAAAAATCGTGTTTTACCCTCAAAACCACCAACAGTGTCAACTAATCAAGGCCCATAGAGGCTTACAGGGACTGAAGCACCAACCAAAGAGCACTCATGGACTGGACCTAGGCCCACCACACATGTAAGTCATGGGCAGCTTGGTCCTCATGTGGGTCCCCATCAACAAGGGAAGCATGGGTCATACATATCTGACATGGACTCGGTTGCCTGCTTTTGGATCACTTTCCCCTAGCTGGGCTGCCTGTCCTGGCCTCAGTGGCAGAGGATGTGCTAAGTCCTGGTGCAACTTGATGGGCCAGGGTGGGTTTGAGGGGGGGCCCCCCTTTTCTGAGGAGAAGGAGAGGGGTAAGAGGGTGGGAGGGTAGGACCAGGAGGAGAGGAGGGAAGGGCTGTGATTAGGATGTAAAGTAAACAAATGGATAAATTTATGAAAAAAAATAGTATCTTTAGAAATGGAAAAAAGTCAAAGGTCTGTTTTTAAAAACAAAGTAAAAATTATAATTTTAAAAAAATCTTATTTTAAAAGAAAAGACTGAAGCTGGAGGATCTTGAAGTACAGGCAAGATATAGCTAGCTCGTCTTAAAGAAAAACAAACAAGAGACAGTCTTTGGGGGGGTGGCAAATGATGATATTCAAATGAGCAGGGCATGCTAGCACACACCTATAATGGCAGCACTCAGGAGGCCGAGGCAGGAGGATGGGTTCCAGTTTAGGGCAAATACAAACAAATGGACATACACGTTCAGAGAAAAGTTTTCATATGAGCGCATGTTTTCAGGGTGGAATGGCTGGCCGTCTGCTAGGTACATACATGCAGTTTCAAACAGCCTGCCAAGCTCTCCCAACAGCATTTGTTTGAAGCTGGTCCTCGTTTGTTTTCAGGTCCATGTGGTGGTGGTGAGTCTGAGAGCTGCTTGGAGGTAAATGCTCAGCTTTTCTCTTGACGCAGTGAGCGCCCCTTGGCTGTTGCTTGGTCAGTGCCAGCCCCACCCCTGTGGAAAGACTAGCAAGAGAGGGAGGAGTCAGAGGGAGGGCGGGAGGCCCAGCCTGCTGAACAGCAGCAGCAGCAGAATCCAGGCCTGCGGACTTTTTACTTTGAGGCATTTAAATGGAAATGAGAGTGAATTTATTCTTTTCGGATAGTTCATCTTTTTCTTATAATTTTTTTCTTTTAAAAAAACGTTAGGTCAGAACTGTGTCTTGAAGTTTGATCTATATCCTTGATGTGTGGACTTTGAAGCTCCGTGTGTGAATAAATTCAGCTTTTGTTTCACCTTTTTTTTTTTTTTCCTGGACAATGCCAGTGAGCTCAGAGGAATGATTCTCCCTTTGATTCCATGCAAATCTGGCCTCGGGCTTCACTGAGCTGTCACAGGCCGACTCACCAATGCCCACCTTATCGTGGATCAGGCTCTGTGCTTGCCAGCAGCTCCATCCAGCAGCAAGATGGAGTCTCTTCTTTTTTAAGACATATGATTCCTACTTGTGTGTAGAAATATAAATTTCTGTTTATCGGGTCCCCTGGAGCTGGCCTATCAGGCTGTTGTGAGCCACCCAGTGTGGGTGCTGGCAGCCACACTCATGGTGCTTTTCACGGCTGAGCCCTCTCCCCTCTGAAGATCGGTTCCCTTAAAGAGTTTTCTGGGACAGCCATGTCTGCCAGGCATTATTTTCCGTTGCCGGGCCTCATGAGCCTGGTAAAGCTGAGGAAGTGCGGAGAACCTTAGACCTGCATGGTGAGACGGGCAGACAGGCAGCACTCACTGCTCCTCATCCTGACCTTCCTTGGGGTCAGCAGCCATCCCAACTGAAGCCAGCTGTGCTGCCAGCTCCTGCACATGGTCCTTCTCTGGGGATGGCAGCCAGCCTCCCACAAAAGGGGCCATGTGCAGCACGTGGAAATCCCAAACACGGCACCCACGCCCGTGTCCACAGGCTGCTTTCGCAACTGTTTGTAACTCAACTGCTTGACTCTCAAATATGAAGTTTCTAGCTAATAACATCATGGGTTCTGTTTTCCTTCTCGTTTTTAAAATGTTGTTCATTGTGTGTGTGTACTCACGTGAGCTACAGTGCACAGGCGGAGATCAGAGCACACCTTTGCAACCCTTTCTTCTCCTTCCACCTTTATGTTGGTTCCAAGGATTTAGCTCAGGTCGCAGGGCTCGGGCAGCAAGTGCTTTGCCAGCCCAATAATCTTGTTTTGCAAAGTCAAAGGCCTGACTGCCCAAGCAGGCTCCTGCACCTGCCCTGTTTGATCCAGATTTGTGATTTGGGGTCCAGCCCCATCACTCTTCTTGTCCACACACATGACTGGGCCGGTGTGCTCATAGGAAGCCCTCCCAGGCCCAGGGCCTGCTGTCGACCTTGGCTCTGTCCTTCCCTAGAGGCAGAGGTTACGTCTCCAGCCTTCCACTGAGCCTTCTCAGCAGGGCCTCAGTTAGTCCCAGCGGTCTATCCAAACTTGTACTAGAGATGGAGTCAGACACAAGACAGAGCTGAAGGGGCAGTTTCGATGGCAGCCCTGGCACAGATGACCAGCCCCTGGCCCAGTGCTTTCCTTCTGTGGCTGGTGACAAGCAGAGCCGGCAAGACGTCTGCTCTGTGGTGTCTTTCTTCTCAGGGATGCTAGCCATGCCAGGGAAAGAAGCATCCCATTGATATTATTGGCTGCAAACCCGTGGCACTGCAGCTGAATGATCATGGTTGCCATGGCAGCAAGCATCGTTTCATTATCATCTGTGGCCTTTCCCCTTTGCTGGGAAACATCTGACATGATTCTCATCTTTCACTCTGCTTCTGTTCTTTGTCTGTGGGGGTGGATTTCTTTATTTCATTTAATCTGCATGTGTGTGCTATGTGCGGGCGTCACATGTGCCCATGTGTGCATGTGTGGAGGCTGGAGAAGGACTCAAGTGCCCGGCTCTATTACGGCTCCTTTTTCTCTTGGGACAGAGTCTCTCCCTGAACCTGGACATCGCTGTGGTTTTCTGGTTAGCCAGTGAGCAATTCCCTGACCTGCAGCTACAGGCGCACACAACCAAGTCTGGGTGAGCGCGCTCTCTCTCTCTTTTTTTTACCCATGGATGATGAGGACCTCAACCCGGTCCTTAGGTTTGCGCAGCAAGCATTCTTACCCACTGAGCCATGTCCTCAGATGAAGTGAACTTATGATAGTTTGCATGGAAGCCATGGTGTAGGGAAAAGGTGGATGAGCGTGTAAGACAAAATATGTATGTTAGAGGAGGAAATTTGTGTAGGGATGGACAGTCACTGGGAGACAAAGGGCGTGGCCTATGGTGAGGAAGTGGCTGCCTTGGGGTGCACCTTGTTCAAACGTGGGAGCTTCATGGACACCCCTCTTTCCAGGCCTGTATGATGGCCTGAGCAGTGCCCTAGGCCCACAGGCTTCTGGGAGCAAGAACAGCCTTTGCTCCTCATCTCCCCCCACAGGCACTCTCCCACATGCCTCCCTGTAGTTTGTTGCTTAACAAGTATTCAAGCACTTTTCAAGGCACTATTACTGAGCAGCCCTAGGAAGGACTGATTGACAGGACTCAAATTACAGAGGCAGAGGGTGAAACTCACGTGGCAGTCTGTAGACTTGCAGGAGGAGCAGCCATTGTCCTCTCCTGCCCCACGCCCCAGGGGAGCTAGCAGAGGCAAAACCAGTGTCCTCAGCAGGGTGGTGGCTCAAAATTCTCAGGCTCCTTTCAGACTTTAAAAAGTGGCTTGCTATCTGCTCAGGGCCACTGCTTGGCTCCTCAGATGCAGTACAGTCAGCAGTATGAGCGTATGCCTGTGTGTGCGTGCCTGTGTGTGTGTGCGCAAGTGCAAGGGTGCGTGTGTGTTGTGTACGCATGTTAAAGCATGTTTGATCTGTAGTTACTACTCAGCAAGAATATTTTCAGATCCATTGAGGCACTCAGGCTGGCAGTACATGGACCAGCTAAGATCCTGACTGACAGGACAGTCGGTCCCTGGAGCCTGTCTTGTGCAGCACTCACGGGTACTATCACTCCATCACTCACTCAACAACTGCTGTTGAATGCACCTTTAATGCACCTTCCCGGGGATGAAGCAGTGTCCCTGAGGCAAGGCTCCTGTCTTTGGCTCTGTCCAGTGGCCATTCTGTGGGTGGAGACTTAGAACAGTAGCAAGAGAGTTAGGGATGAGCCCAGAGAGGAAGCGCAGAGGAGGGCTGCCAGCGACTGAGCTGGCTGTAGTTGTTGAGGGCAGGGATCACCAACCAGCCTGAGAGAACAGAGTGACCGAGAGACTGGGGTGCAGGGTCCAGAAAAGGGGACATCATATGCAAAAGCCCTGGAGTGTCCTGGGAGCAGCAGATGGGGTGGCATTGTAGCATGTGGAGGTCGGGGATGACACAGGGTTGCAGGGCCCTGAGGGCTAGTGACAAGATTCAGCTGTTCTCTGAGAATGGGAGCACTAGGCAGTTCCAGCTAAGCTGTGATGTACTTAAACCAACACAGGCAAGAAAAGATGTGGCCATTGCCGTACCCTGGGTGAGGGGTGGTGGCTGTGTGGGCAGGATACCGGAAGAGGGAGAGACAGGGGAGTCTTGACTTGCAACAGAGCCACTCTACATAGGAGATATCTTACATCCAAAATGCAAAGTTATACACCCCACCTTCAGAGCATCCTAACTCAGCAACACAGTCTACTGAGAGACACTCCTCACGACCGCTTGGTTTTCGGGGTCTCCAGCTGCTGACCAGCACTGTGAGAGGTGCCTAGGGCACCTGTGCCATATTACAGCTAGTTCAGGAAAAAGTTTTCAAAATTTAAAGGGTGGTTTCTTCTGGAAATGTATTGTTTTTACATCATCTTAAATTCAACAAATTGGCAGAGCACTGTGTTGTCAACTGTAGACCATCAGCCACTGCCACAGGCAAACCCAACGGGGCTCAAATGGTAGAAACGTGAGCCAAGAGAGAAAGACCTGGGACAGCTCAGAACTGCATCAAGCTCAGGCACCCTGAGGCTAGGGATGCAGCCTTCTGTGAGACAGGAGAAATTGGGCAAGATGGCAGAAACCCATTTTAAAACGCCAAGGTAGTATGTAACAAAAGAGGTCGTTGAGAAGGTGCAGCTGGGGTTTAGAGAGAAGCTGGGTTGAGCTATGAATTTGTTATAAAACAAAATGTTGCTTAGCCAAAAAAAAAAAAAAATGGTGTCACCAGGATGTGTACCCAGATGGTGAAGCTGCTGCAAAGCCACAGTCTCACCTTCAAGTGGTCTCTCCTAAATCAGCTGTGTCCATGCTTGGTGACAGGATGGGCTCCCAGTGTAAACTTCCCCTGGGGATTTGCAGAGTCCCTGGCCCAGAACATGTTCCTGTGAGTTTTTTGACGTAAATGAGGAGGCTTCTGAATGGAAACAGAATGCCGAGTGCTCGCTCGTTGGGGACACAGCTGCTGCCACCGCAGCTGGCTCCTCTGTGACATGCATCAGCGTACTGCAACTTGGCACGCTCTTCCCCTGGGCTGAGGACCCCAAAGGCACAGGCCAGAGGCCCCACAGACATGTGTCTCATTGTTTTCTTTATCTAGGTGATTGATAGGAGTTTGCAGGAACTTTTCTCCAGGGCCTATGGCAAACAAAAGGCACAAGAGTGACGGGTGTATAATGCTCCATGATGCAGACTCTTCCTCCTTTTCTTGAGCTTTAGAATCCACATCTGCCAATGGGGTGTTTTCTTTGGACCTAACAAAGGGCCACAGCCCAGGGTAGGTGGCTCAAGGACCAGTGGGACTTGGCAGGGACCACTAAGCCCCACACCAGGTAAGCAAAGCCACCTGCTCCTCAGTTTGCCTGGAATATCTCCGTGACTGCCAAGTCTTACCCATGCCAGCTCCTGGGGTGCAACCAGACTGTGATGCCTGCCCGGCCAGGCTGTGCACCGGGAGAGGAGAGGTCATCCGGAGAGGCCTCACCTATGGCTGGCAACTGGGCTGGTCACCCTGACTTTGCCAGGCCATAACCTTGAGGCAGGAGAAAGGGGTCTTGTGCCCTGGAAACAGCAGCACCTGCCAGCCCAGAGCTGTCTCCACACCAGGGCTGAGGGGCAGCAGACAGAAGCTGCAGAAGGCCACTTCTCAAATGTCACCATGGCCTTCCTAGTGTCCATCTCTGAGACTCCTTTAAATGTATCTCAGATGTTGAATTATACAGCTTAACATCTTGCTTCTCACAGTAAGTCTCTGAAGCCACGGGCATCACAGGAAGCCAGTTAGAAAGGCGTGTTCCTGCATATGGTCCCAGGACTGCTCAATCAGAAACTTCCTTTCCAAAGGTTCTGTGCTGAATCACTGTGCACGTGAAAGCATGCCTTTCAATGGACCATTGTTAAACTTGGCTGCATGCTAGAATCACCTGGGAGACTGTGTGTGTCTGCACACACATGTGTGCTTGCATGTATTGAGGTACATGTGTGTGTACATGTGTGTTCATGCATGCAGAAGCCAAAGGACAGCCTCGAGTGTCTTTCCTCAGGCACCAGCCACCTTTCCTGTGAGAGGGGATCGTTCCCTGGCCAGGAACCCAGTGGGCAGACTAGGCTGGCCAGCCAGTGGACCCCGAGCACTCGCTTGCCTCTGCTTCCCCAGTGCTGGGGTCCAAAGCCCTCTCTCTGTCCCTGACCTTGGAGGTTTTACAAAGTAAGGCCACCAAATCAAGGGTGGGGGTGGGGCCTCAGTGTCTTCACAAAGCTGCCAGGGTGTCTGACAGGCAGCCCTTGTTGGGCAACACTGGCCTGGAGGAGCCAAGGCACCGTCCTTAGATCCCCCCTCCTGGGCTCCCATGTTTCCATGGCAACAGAAGCAGCAGCTTCCTTCCCCTCCTGCTCACTCTTACTTCCCTTCACTCCTTTAATGGCCGGAGTTGTTTTTCTTTCTGCTCTGGATGGAAATGATGGGAAGTTCCTTGGGCATGGGGCTTGTCCAGCCCATCAATGCTGGCTGGCTGGCTCTGGCCACCTCCCAGAAGGCTCCATCTTGGTGTCAGCTGAGGCTACAAGTCTGTTCCAAAGAGATATTGTGAAGGCACACCTGGGGGATATGAGAACTTGAGATGAAGTCTGACTCAGGCCAGCGCAGAGCACATCTGCTCTGAACGTAGGCAGTGTGCATGGCTGGTGGCCAGCACCTTTCAAGGTCACCACCTCACTCCCTCATGGATCCACTGAGAAGCCACGCCTGCTCTCCCTCTGAGACAGGGGTGCCAGTGAGGTCCTGTCAGAAGCAAAGGCGAACTTTCTAAGCAACAAAGGAAGGTTCCCAGCTCCTAATCTCTGTCTGAAGTCAAGGAATTGGACAGACCAATCTCTGAGTAGACTTGTGAGCCAGAGGGAAACGGGGCCCCATTTCCTAGCTGTGGGTCACAGACAGGAGGGAATGAGCTGTATGGAAGACTCTATGAAATGCATAGTCACATCTCTTTGCAGTGTCACCGTGGAGATCAAACAGAGTCCCAGGCACCTGAACAGAACCTTCCTCCTTCCACCCAGTACTCCACCTAGGGCACGCTCTCCTGAAAAGAAGTCCAAGGCCATGACCAAACTGTAGACACGTCTCTGCTGGAGTGAGTTCCTTCCTGCCAGGCCCTGGATGCCTTCCATCTTCCTCTGCTTTTCAGTGCCATCAGCTGGGGATGCAGCAGACACACCCATTCTCTGGCGTCCTGAGAGAGCGTGGCTCGTGCCCATCCTGCCAAGGTTGTGCTTTCATCACCAAGCCACCCAGCAGGCGTGAGGATAACAATTCGGGCCTGAGGAGCTTCAGGGGCAAAGAATGACTCAGATAACCTCAAGAGTCCGGCTGAGGAGAGTGCAAAGTCTTTGCTCCCAAAGTCTGCCATCTTGGGCAAAGACCCTTCTGAGCCTTAGTGTCCTGCCTCAAAACTTCAGCGATGAGGCGTTTGTGTTCTGCACCCCTCAGGGCTGCCCTCAGACAGCACGTGCCTCTTCACACACATCACAGCCCTACTGGGTAGCTTATGTTATCACACTGTTTTCTGTTTAGGAAACAAACACGGAGAAATTAGATCACTTGTTTCATGCCTCCCGACCAGAGCCAAGAGTAACTGTGCAGCCTGTGGGCACTCTCAGCCTAAATTCCATGGGTAGGATTTCCTTACAGAGGTTTGGAGTTGGAAGCCCCATAGTCCAAAGTGGACACAGGGTTCCAGACCCTTCCGTGAATCACACCCTGCTGAAGAGGCCCAAGGGACACGTGCAAGAGTTATCTCAGATGAGCAAGTCTGCAGGGTTGTGACGCTGACTTCTGCTGTGCCTGCCTTTCCCCCCATCCCCCCGGCCACAGCACCGTTCCCTCTTGCGGAACTCTCTGCAACCGGAGTATTAAAAGGAAGGAGCAGATGAGTGGAGTTTTGTGTCAGGACGGAGGCTTCCGGCTCCAGGCCTGCAGCTCGTTCGCTTTGCCACCTGAGGGGGTTTTGTTTGTCTTGTCAGGGGCTTAATATAGAAGGACCCAATTTTCACCAGGGCTCCAGCTGCTGAGGAAAAATGTGTTTTATGGCCCGTAGAGCTCATCGGAAGGGGCCTGCCACAGAAGCCTACGCCCCTGAGCTTGAACTGCTAGCACCCTTGTAGAAAGCTGGGCGCTGCCGTGGGACTGTCACCACAGCGCTCCGTGAAGGTGGCAACAGGAGGATCCGGAGGGCAGACCGGCTGTCCATCCACAGAATCAGTGAGCTCCAGGCTCAGTGAGACAGGCGGAGCGCGACTGAAGGTCCCTAACACTGACCTCTGGCCTCTACATTTAGGTGCATACATGCACAGGCACACACGCACACACAATGAAAAACGTGTTTAAAAGCCAACAACAAAAGCAAATGTGGAACCCATTCTCAGCTGCATCCTGGCGTGGCCTTAAAATAGCCTTGAGTCCGTGCGGACAGTGTGCTCCCAGTCAGGACTTCCTGAGGCTCCGCCTCTGCTTTTCCTCTGGCTTCTGAGCTGCTCTCCCACCCTGCCCCCACTCGTATCTGTGGGAATGTTCTGGAAAGCCGTAACCTTTGGGCTCCAGCTAGACACGGCTCAGATTCTAGCTCAGCCTCGAGCTTTCTGGGAGAATGGCAGGCAGTTAGCTGGGCTTCGGGCATGTGAGAAAGGCCCTGGCACACTGACTGGGCAATAGCGATGCAGAGGGCCCTCCCCAGAGCCAGCCTCTGGAGGACCTGCACCCTTTGTCTTTCCACAGCCTCCTGGGCATCATCACCACTGCTTGGAGCTTTCCCTGTGAGCTGGGCAAGCCCTGTCTCTCTACAGTGCCTGTGCCTACCTACCTGAGGTGTGCTGACAGGACCTGGGTGACATTTGTCCAGAAACAGTGACTCAGAGATACCATCTGTAGGCCAGAAAGACCAGGAGCTGGCTTAGGGTGCCATGAACTATGCCCAGCTCTTAAAGGGGGCGGGGGGCGGCTAACGGCAGCCACCTGGGCAACAGCAATCAGGCCCATGGAGGAAGAAGTTTGCCTGGAACTGGAGTCACACTATTGGCAGGTGACTGGTTGGCCAGTGTGCGTGTCCACTGCTTCCCCGTCCCCCAAAGGAAGAAGCATCTCAGGGATAGGCTACATGCGGAACGTGCAGTCCCTTCCCTCCCCCGTCCCTGGAGAGGATGCAGGGCTGCAGCAGGGGACAGAAGTCAGGATTCCACTCCACTTGGCTCATGATTCACATTTAGCCCAGTGTGAGTCGTTCTCCCAGTTGCATACTGGCTATGAGGTTGTTACGGTGGCTGGCCTCTCCGGGTCCCTTGAGGATGGCTCTGAGGAACAGAGAGGGGACCAGCAGACAGCTGGGTGAGCCCATGAGAACAGCGAAGGTGGGAGCTGTGAGCATCAGGACCCACTCGGCATGGACACCCCTCCCCATGTGCTGCTGAGCCCTAGTCTACACCGCTGTGCCTTCCCTCAGGCCCAGGGGACCCCGTAGCAGGGTTTGCAGGCAGGGTGGGGCAGTACGCTCCCGAAGCTGGCCATGTGCCTAGGTTTTGTCTTGGAGCTTCCAGTAGCAAATGTCCGAGGCTGGCCAGCCCCTCTGAAGGTTACCCAGAGCGTGGCCAGGACAGCTCGATGTCTCCTGGCCTAGCCGTGTCTCCACCCTGGCACCTGCTCTACCACACCGGTGGCTCTGGGATGGCAGAGGAGGAGCAGATGGATGTGACCCTCCCTCCAGGAGCCGACTTGGAGCCCGTTTCCTGCACCACTGTGGTTCTTCTGGCTGAAAATTTAGAGCTTCCTGTGTGAAAGCCTGGACAGTGTCAGTGTGGTCCCCAACAAAGAGGACAAGCAGACTCTGTTTAATTTTGCTTGCTGGATAATAATTCATATGGTCAAAAAGTGATTAGTCTTTGTAACCTTCTGCCTGGTCACCTACCGGCCCCCCTGCCCTTCCCTCCCCCCCCCCATGCTCCACTTCTGGTGGTTTTTTAAACATACTTTTGCTTTGCCACCTCCCTTAGACACACAAAGGTTGAGTGTGGCAGTGCCCATGTGCCCTAGAGATCTGGGAAGAGGCTACCAGCAGCTGAAACTGAACAGCCCAGGGCAGGAAGGGATTGTTAGCTAGGGCAGGAAGGGGAAAGGTGTAATCTCTGAGTGAGAACCACAGGAAGCAGACGGGAGGAGGCCAAGGACCTGCTGCTGCACGGGAGGGGCCAGAGGGCAAACAGCCCATCATACCAGCCTGGCTCTCTTCCCAGCCCCCGGGCTCTGCTGGTAATGACCTCCCAGAAGTCACTCAGGGACAGAGCCACAAGATCTAAGTGAGCACACATTTGAGAACCTGCACCGCCACGTTCAGATGGAGCCACACGTGACCGTGCTAAGGAAAATAAACCAGATACTGAAAGACAAATGCCATGTGCTTCTCTCACACATAGATTTACATCTGTGTGTGTCATAAACTAGAAAGAGGACCAAGGAAAGAGAGGGGAAGGAGAGCATAATGGAATGCTCATGGCTTGATTATGCTGGTGAGAGAGCAAGCAACAAGGGGGAGCTGAGGGAAACAAGGAGAGGGGGCTGAAGGCAAGAGAAGGCCGAGGGAAAGGGCAGTCAGGGCAAGGCTTGCCACAAACCTCACAGGTGACTGAGTACCTATGCAGAGCAAGGTACTAGCCCACGCTTGTGTGTCCTGGGGGCCACACCTGTCCTGCTCACCCTTTCCATGGCCTCTATAGTACTCGAACCGTTGGCCACACAGCATACCACTTCTGTTGTGTTCTGTCAGTCTGCTCAGCTCTGCCCTGACCTCAGAAATTCCTAATATTCACACACCTAATTGTCCATTATCATGACACTGCTTTTTTTGTTTGTTTGTTTCTGGACTCATCAGATTATTTCAGTGGTATCTGGGGAAGAAAGGAGTGTGTCCTACGCCACACTGAGCTATTCTGCAATCAGAATTACTTCATGAGACTTAGCTGCCAAGTAAGGGGTTACAGGATCAGGAATGAAGGAAGTTTCTGAAACTGTTGCCACATCTGTTAGCCTGGCACCTGACTGAGGAGTGGCTGAAAGGGGAGCTATCCAGAGTGAGCTGTTGCAGGTTTCTCAGCTGCACAGCATGGCAAAGAGACCTCTCAGGGCTGGAGACCTGGCTCTGCCAGCAGGCACGGGGACCTGAGTCCAAGCCTCAGAATCACATCAAAATGCCAGGCCTGGGGGCATGCACACATGGAGACGCAGAGGCATGCAGGTCCCTGGGCCTCACTGGCCAGCCACACTGGTCTACTAGGTGACACACAAGCTAATGAGAGCCTATCTCAAAGGAGGGGGACACAACACTTAAGGGTGACACCTGGGCTGGCCTCCGGCCTCCATGTGAGTGCACAGATGCACACAAACATGTCTGCACACACTCATGCATGACTTAACACTTTAAGGAGGGTACTCTGCACCTTCATCTCTTCATTTGTGAGCAGATACGACACAGAGGTTGCAGGGATGAAGAAGTAGACCTCCTTCCCAAGCCCCTTCAGAGGGGCTTAGTGGAAACTAGCTGGCAGCACATTCCTCTCATCACCGTTCCACACTCCTGGGCCAATCGCGGCCCACCCCAGCATCGGCAGCTTGGAAGACAGGAACCTGGCGCTGCCTCCCGTGAGGGCCCCCTGGGAGGAGCTTGGGCAGAGATCCCGCAGACAGTCAGCACCCGTGGAAACAGCTGGGGCTCTAGGGCTGCTGTGACAAAGTGGCAGGGCGCTTGCATCTGGGCCAGGGCTCTCTTGTTAGACCCACCAACAGGGAAAGACACCTACCTGGTCCTTACTCTACGCCAAAGCCCAGACATTTAACTTCTTCCTCAGCTGGGACAAAGGTTTTCATGGCTTTGTTTTTCATGTTTGACTGGCTAATCAAATCCTCAGCAAAGCCTCCTGAGGCAGGCTGTACCCTGGCCTCAGCCTCACGCTAGTCTGGGCCCAAGATGTCAGAAAACAAAATGTTTCCTCAGAGGAAGGCCGAGATGGTGTCCGCTTGCACACTCCAGAGCCATTGGCTCAGGATGCGGTGGCCTGGTGGTGTCAGGAAACACACGAGATAAGAATTTTTTTTAAGCCAGTTCAATGTCACAAGGGCAGATTCAAATGTGCGCACTTCCAGAATGAAGGCAAGCCAAGCAAGATAGTCAGCCAGGGGCCAGTACTGTGGAAGGTCACTGGGGCAAGGTTCAGGCAGAGAGAAACAGGCTAAGTAGGGTATGAGGCGGGTATCTTCGTCAAGGCTTCTATTACTGCACTCATGACCAAAAAGCAGGTTGGGAGGAACCTCCAATGATGATCACAGTCCATCACTGGAGGAAGTCCGGGCAGGAACTCAAGCAGGAACCTGGAGGCAGGAGCTGACGCAGAGGCCACGGAGGGTACTGCTCGCTGGCTCGCTCCCCATGGCTTCCTCAGCTGCTTCCTTATAGAACCCAGGACCCCAGCCCAGAGACGGTTCCACCCACACTGGGCTGGAGTGAGACAACGCCTTACAGCTGAATCTCATGGAGGCCTTTCCTCAGCTGAGTTCCTTCTGCCTGACAACTCTAGCTTGTGTCAGGTCCACACGCAAGACCATCCAGTATGGCTTGTCAGCCTGACACATAAGCACACCATTAGGAAGCCACAGCGTTCCTTTCTTATTCATCCCAAGATCTTACCTTAGGAACATAAATAACTTTAAAAGCCCACAGTCTTTATGAATTAAAACACATTACAATTTTGGTCCCTTTAAAATAACCAATCTATTAAAATCCAAATCTTTTAAAATTCAAAGTCTCTCAACTGTGGGCTCCAGTAAAATACTTTACTTCAAGAGAGGAAACTCCTCCGGCTCCGCCTCTGCAGCCCACACAAGCTGAAGACGCAGCTCGCCTTCCAGGCTCTGCTGGCTCCCTCCCTGCTGCTGTCCCTGGTGGTCATCCCGCGGTACTGGAATCTCGGAAATCCTGCACCTGCTCTTCATGTTGTCACGCCTTAACTTCTCCGCAGGACCCTGAGTCTTGCGCCTTCACGGATGGCCTCCTGACCTCAGCTGCTCTCCATGGAGCCTTCGGACTCAGACCCAGGCCCCCGGGTGGCGCTTACACATCACCACGTCCGGCTGCCAGCAGGTGGCGCTGCCTCGGCCACCTCTGGGACACAGCTCCCTGCTCTCAGGACCGCCTTCCCGCAAGGTTTCACCTCGTGATGCTGGTCTCTTTTTATCTCCTCTAATGTCTGAGCTCCAGCTGACCAGCGTCACTTGTCCCAGTAACACAAAGTTTTACTTCGGTAGTTCTGTATCTTGTTAATCTTGAGTCTTCAGCCTCCGTTGAGCAGAACCACAGACTCTTACAGCAAACGGCCTTGTTGGTCTTTAATCTTCCCTCTGAAATTCCAGGAGCCAGGCCCCCGTCTTCCACACTGCTCTCCACATTCTTATCTCTCAAGATCTCACAGCTTCTCCCACAGAGCTCCTAACACTCAACGGCTTTTCTAGCTCAGAGTTCCAAAGTCCTTCCACATCCTCCCAAACACATGGTCCGGTCTGTCACAGCAATGCCCACTATGCTGGCACCAACTGGTCTTAGTGAGGGTTTCTACTGATGCGATGAGGCACAGCAACCAAAAAGCGAGTGGGGGAGGAAAGCTTTACTTGGCTCACACATCCAGATCATAACCTCCTGGAGGATCACTGAGGTAGTCAGGACAGGAACCCAAGCAGGGCAGGAACCTGGAGGCAGGAGCTGATGCAGAGGCCACGGAGGGTGCTGCTCGCTGGCTCGCTCCCCGTAGCTCGCTCAGCTGCTGCCTTAGAGAACCCAGGACCCCAGCCCAGAGACAGCACTGCCCACCGTGGGCTGGGCCCTCCCCATTGATCACTAATTGAGACAATGCCTTCCAGCTGGATCTCACAGAGGCGTTTCCTCGGCAGAGCTCTCCTTCCGGCAAGTCCACACACAAGACCAGTCGGCAGCGGGAGCTTCTTTTCTTTTTATTTGCTTTGTTTATTTTTGCACTGATGCTTTCAAGCTGAGCCCTTGCTGACTGAACCACCCCCCACCCAAAATTAAGTCTTCATTCTATGGCTCCAATGGCTTCTGAGGCCCTCTAGTGAAATTTACATTTAGTTATTGTATGTTTCAACTACAAACTTTCTATTTGGTGCCTAAAAAATTAATTTTATCTCTTCATTGAAATTATTTACTTGTTGGGATATTATTCTGATTTTTTTTCATTCTTTAGACATTATTATCATTTGGATAATATCTAATAGCTAATTTAAAGTCTTCCTCTGGAAAAACAACGTCTACTTTGGCAGTACTCTCCATTGATCACGCCTCCAAATTACCATCTTTTAATGCTTCTTTCTGCATCTCATGATTAAAAAACAAAAAACTAGAGTAGGTAGCATAGTGTGGCAAACAAACAAGCTCTTCCCTTTCCAAGGCTCCTTTAAGAATATTTATTTATCACGTGTTGAACATTGTGCCTGCGTGCATGTGTGTGCATATGTGCACCTGCAGAGGCCAGGAGAGGCCGTCAGTCCCCGGAGTTACAGCTGGAATTGAACTTGGATCCTCAGCATGAGCAGCCAGTGCCCTTTGCACTGATCTAGGGCTTCTTCCTGTTGCGCCTGCTTGTGACTTGTGGCTCACACATTACTGAGGTCATCTGTATCTGCTGTGCTGAAGGACCACTGGGACTCTGCTGGGTCCATCAGCTGCCGAACACAGCAATTGCCTTGAGTGTCTTGGACCCATGAGTCCTTCACCCTCATCCGGAGGCTGTGTGCCTGAGGCGTGCCTTCACCCCTCTGCCTTAGCTTTCAAATTTTCATGAAAGGATAGGGCCTATGCATACACACTCACACACACACACACATACACACACTCACACACCGCCATACTCAGTTGGGGGTTCACATGGAAACGCCAGCAAAGCCTTTCACTCCCTCTCGGGAACTAAACTCCTCATTTTAATGTGGCTTTATTTTATTTTATTTCATTTTGAGCTGGAATCATTTACAAGTCCAGAAACACATCATCTTGATAGAAAACTAAACGCTGCCCCCGTCAGGACCCACATGGAAGTGTCCCGCCCCTCGCTGCAATGGTGCACAGCCAGGCTTAGACAGCCATGGAGACCTAGGAAAGCAAATCCTGTAAGATTTTCTCTGTTTCCTAGGAAAAGTGAGAAAGGACGGTGGGAAGGGAAGGGAAGGGGAGGGGAGGGGGGAAGGGAAGGGGAGGGGAGGGGGGAGGGAAGGGGAGGGGAGGAGAGGGAAGAGAAGAGAAGAGAAGAGAAGAGAAGAGAAGAGAAGAGAAGAGAAGAGAAGAGAAGAGAAGAGAAAAGAGAAGAGAGACTGTAGACTGAGCGTGGGGAGGGATTCTGAAAGCAGTGATGACCCGTGAAAACTGCAGCAAGGGTTTCCAAAGTATGATTGCAGGCAAACTGCCCAGAGAGTACAACTCAGAATAGGGGTCATAGGTCAGGTGAGGCTGGAAATGTTACCCAAAGGTCAGAAGACACAGCAACAGGAGTGCTCTGGGAAACAGGGCAGGGAGGAATCCAGTTGGCTTTGCTGAGTTCATCCTGAGCCGATTCTCATGGTGTGCCCAGCACCTGGTAATGAACGGCACAGGTGATGCCATCATCTGTGATGTAAACGCACACGTGTTTCCTGCAGAAGAACCAGAAAACTGAGGTCCTAGTTTACTTCCTGTTGTTGCTATAAAACACTGACCAAAATCAACTTGAGACAAAAAGAAAATCTTTTTTTATCCCATCTTACAACTCCAGCTAACAGTATATCATCAAAGGAAGACAGGAGCTCAGGGCAGGAGCCTGGAGGCAGGAAGCGAAGCAGGGGCCACGGAGGAACTGCTTACTGGCCTGCACCCCGGGCTTGCTCAGCTGTTTTTCACACAGCCCAGGCCCATCTCCATAGGGATAGCACTGCCCACAGTGGACGCGGCCCTCCCACAGACAAGCCAAGGGCCTAGCCTCCATCGGAGGCCATTCCATAGCAGTTTCTGTCTTCCCAGGAGACTCTGCTTGGTGTCAAGTGGCCAAAACTGACCAGTCCAACCTCAAGGAAGCAGAGGCTGGAGGCACAATTTCTGCGGACACTTTGGTCCTCATTGTGACCTGAGCATCAGTCTATGTGTCCTGCACCACAGTATTCTGTGGCTCCTGAGTTTATGCAGCAGGCTTTCTGAAATAAAACGTACATTTAATCTAACAAAAGCGAAGAGTCTTGAATGACTTCCACCCCCGCCCCCCAGCATCTGTTGTGGGCCTTAGAGCGGCAGGCCACCGAAATAAGTGAACTGGTGAGGGGAGGAAAAAATGAAACTCGGAAAAATACATGTTATTTTTTTAAAATATGAGGATTAAATAAAACCCATGAGTTTTGCTTTGAGGATGAACCTAGAAGTGGCTTTAATATTCCTTTGGGTTTTGGTAAAGCAAAAGCACAAAGATGAGGTGTTTTGTTTTCTTTTGTTTGTTGTTGTTGTTTTGTCTTGTCTCTTTGTTCTTGAGACAGGTTCTGTAGCCCAGGCAGGACCCATGACCCTTCGCCTCCCCAGTACCGGGATTACAGGTGTGTGTCTACACCCGCAGTTTTTTAAAGTTTCTCTCTCCCCTTGCAAAGCTAAACAAATGAGGATCAAAGCTGAGCAGAGGGTTCTGAGTCTTGTGTGAGCTTTGACTGAAAGATGGCCTGGGGGGACCCTCATATCAGCCACACGAGGAAACCACTTGGCTTTCTTGAGGACTGTGCTGTCAGTGGCTGCAGAAGCAGCTGGCCTTGCAGAGGGCTCCTTTGGCTCTAGGAAGTAAGAGTTACAGTGCTCTTGTTGACTTTGGAGGACCCAAAGAACGACATGCCATTTTCTCAGCCCCATGAGCTGAGCTAACACGGTTTCCCTGGAAGCCTTTTCCTCACTGTGTCATTTGGGCTGTTTCTCAGGTGTCGAGTCAGAAAGAGTCCGTGAGGCCACACAGCAGCACCAACATTACCATGCCAGCCTCACACACATTCCAAGTGTGAAAAGATGAAGTTCCCTGCCTGAGCTTGACAGCTGAACCCCGTGCTGTCTGAAGGGGGAGCATCAGGCCCCTCTTTTTGAGACAGTGGCTTGTCCAGAGGGATGGTGGGCAACTCCAGTTCTCTCATGCAGTGGCCAGAAGGCTTATCTAGCAGAGCAAAGCTCTGTGCACAGAGCCAGAAGAGAGGGCCTCCGCTTCCACTCTGACCCCTTTGGCTCCCACAGCAATGGACAGTCCCCTGGGTCCACAACAGTACAACAGAGAACCTAAGCTGATGTCACAGGCACCATCTTTGTCCTGTATCTTCCAAAGTCCTTGAGCACTGACCTTGAGTTGACAGGAGAACAGAGAAAGGGTCACACAAGAAAGGCAGGCAGTCAAAACCTTGTCCGTTTCATTGGCTGGAAGTCAGTCACATGACTCTCTTTCTCTCTCTCTCTCTCTCTCTCTCTCTCTCTCTCTCTCTCTCTCTCTCTCTGTCTGTCTGTCTGTCTATCTGTCTCTTTCTCTCACTGGGAGAAGGCCTGGAAATGCGGCCTAGCTGTGTACACAGGAAGGAAAGAGCCGAGAGCTGGGTGAACGAGTCAGCTTTGCCTCCCTCCTGGATTTCACAGCTGTCTTGAGGCCTGAAGATGCTCACCAGCGGTCCTTCCTTCAGCAGCTATGCCCCTTGCCTCACCCCGCCCTCCAGCCTGTCTCCCTGTCCGTGGGCCCTTCACGTCACCCACAGCTTATGGCCATTCCATGGGTGTCTGCAACCTCAGCCCAGAAGGGGGAGTGTTTGCTAGTACTTAAAACTGTTCTTACAAAGCTGAGCCTCTGGGTGCAGACCCTGTAACCGTAACTATTCAGGAGGCAGAGGCAGAAGGATTACAGGTTCAAAGCCTGCCTGGGCAGCAGGGTGAGTTCAAACCTAGTCTGGGTAAGTAAGTAAACCCCTGCCTGAAACTGTGATTATTTACAAGGGGCTTGTATGTGGTGGAGCACTTGCCTGGCCTATTCAATCTCCAATAGTGAAACAAGAGGACAAAACTCTGCTCTTATGGGCTTTAACCTGGTAGGCCAAACCTGAAAACCCAAATCAGCGTGTACACACAGGAAGCTTTCCCCTCCCTTTTCGCTCCCATCACCCGCTGCCCGCCCCTGTTCATCCTGGCCAGAAGAGGCTGAATTCTCACTTGGCTCAGTGTCGTCCCAACATGGTGGCGTCTTCAAAACACGGTCTGGCTCTGTCTTTGCCCAGAGGGTGAGGATTTCCGGCTCTTGAAGTCAGAGAGAAGCCCGCTTGGCTGAACTCATGGTGGTGAACAGAACCACAGCTCCTGAGGGCTCCCTCAGGTCCCACACTCTGCTGACACGTCTTTGGTCACTAAGGTGTGCAGAACTCGGTGGCTTGACTTTCCTCAGGCACATCTGTCATGTTTTTCCTTCCTGTGCACCCTGGACCTGGAAATCCCAACGACTGGATGCAGGTCCCTCTACTGACCTGTTAATGACTCTCTTGTTTGTTGATGTTACGTTGCCATCTTCGTGAAAATACACAATGTGAGCACATCCTGTTGCTGTGTCCTGCTTCTCTCCCATGTCCAGCCCCTCCTCTTTGCACTAGTCCACTTTTGGGGCCCCTAGGCTGGGACTTCGTTTGTTTCCAACATCATCTGTTTGTGTGAGTTTATGCATCCATCTAACATCTAGAACCCACAGGGGAAACGCCATATTTATCTTCCTGAGACTGAATCAGTTTGCTTAATATGATTACGTCCGGTTGCAGTTCCCTGTTAATTCCTTCTGGGCTCAAATTCTTTGAACTTCACCGCCTTTAGGAGGAGACAGCTGTGGAGGAGCCCAAGTTTCTGCAACGCCCGCAGATGAACAGAAGGGGGCGCTCTCCGAGGCCGCCGAACACCTCGGGCCACCTTCGGCCGTGGGTGGAGCAGACTCGAGTCCACTAACGCACTCTAAGACGCAGAGCGGTTCCTTCTCCTTCCTGGGCCTCGGTTCCTTGAGCTGGGAGATGCAGCGGTCCTTGCACACTCGCGCTCACTTCGGTAGAGCTTGGAGGAACGAGCCTGCGGCCGACCTGCAGTTCCTCGACGTGCCAGCAGAGGGAAGCAGGCAGTAGCCGGCGGCTGCCACCAGCATCCTGGCTCCCAGCGCGGGAGGCTGAGGATGGGTTTCCCCGAGGTGTAGGATGTAGGCTGTGACCATCGTAGTTTCTCTAGCTGCCTCCTCCTGTCCTAGTGTGAGCTGGGGCGTCCTGCACCCGCCCTATCCACACCTACTGGTCCCGCATTCTTCTGGCACTGCCCCTTTGTCTTCCGCACCGACATCTGGATTCCAGCCCCTGCCTCTTGCAGCTGAGGACCTGTTGCCCTCCGACCACTATCCTGGTACCTTCCCTGCATTCATTCTCATCCCTGTGTTTCCCCGACTCACCATAATCTGTCTCAGCCTTGCCTCCTTCACCCTTGCCCCGCCCTCAGGTACCCTCCCTCGGGGAGGAAATGACCTTGCCCCCCTAACACAGGGTAGCTGAGTGCCATCACGGCTTCCAGGGAAGGTGAGCTTGTCCCAGACATCACACGCAGCGTCTCCGTTCTCCACAAGCCTCTGCTTCCTCATCCTACCTCCTCCCCCCTCTGGCTCCACACCACTGGTGTGCACCCTCCAGGAGCTACTCTGGCGTTGCTCTTGATAAGTCTCACTTCAGAGCTCAGCTCTGTGGGCCTCTTCTCTTCAGCTTCCCAGTCCACCCCTCCCTCATCCAGTAGGACCTGAGCCTCCACTAGGGGTCTTGAGCAAAAGCAGCGATCGTTAGGGACTTCCGGCACCGCCCAGGGTGGACCGGAACTGTAGCATCAGCAGTGGGAACCGGACACAGCTGCCTAGGTGTCCAGTCTCCGTGTGTCTCCGGAGTGAGCAAGTTTCATCCTTATTCCAAGTCACTGTCACTTAGCCAAAATCAAATGACTGCTTTGGGTGGCCACCTGGGCTTTGGGATGTCCATGGACCAAGTCTCCCGTGCACAGTCCCTCC
>CM053749.1:1899624-1912542 GCA_028658305.1 Pachyuromys duprasi
GATCACAGTGTGTGTGTGGGGGGGGGGGTCAGAGAACAACCCTGTGGAGACGTGGGTCCCAGGGACCTAACTCCCTCACTGGCTGGCACAGCAAATGCCTTCATTGGCTGAGCCATCTCAGTGGCTCAGGGAAGTGTCTGGATCTGGTGTTTGTGGCTGTAGCAGAATCCCTGATGGTGACAATTTATGAAGAAAAACGGTTTCGTGGATTCACAGTTGGCAAGTTGGGGTGCTGACAGTCCACGCCCTGTGTGCTGCGGGCCTTCCTTGGCTGCATCCCCTCACAGAAGGTGGCCACCGTGGGTTCGTGCAGACAGGTCTCTGCCATGCAGACAGCTGTGACCTCAGAACCTGCAGTCCTACCTCTGAGAGGTTCTGCCTTCCAGCATCGCCATGCTGGGGACAAGGCTTGCAACACACCCGACCCACCTCCAAACCATGGCAGGAGGGCTTTCATACTAGCACTCAAGGGGAGGCGAGCAGGAGAGCTTGCACTGAGCTGTGGGCAGCTGCCACTCACTGCCCTGAGCTGGGGAAGTTTTCTTGGGATACAGGGTTTCCAGCCAGATCAGCTGGTAGAGTGCCACAGCTCTGGCTGACTGACATAGCGCACCCCACCAAGCATCAGGGCCATCACCCACATTTTTATTGCTATGTGACCAGGGGTGTCAAAAACAGTTGATTATTGCTAATGTAAATTCTGTTCAGGAGCCCTGCTGCTTATTTCAAAGTCAGAAGCAGACTGTCGGAGCAGTCTGTGCTCGCACGCGCACACACCCACACACACATGCTCCACGCCCCCCCCCCCCATGTCCTCCATTAAGATGGTGAGCTGGCAGCTGCCTGGGACTGAGACCTCTGTGAGCAATGGTCCTCTCCCAGCAGAGGGCAGAAGGCCTGACTCTGAGGGAGGACTTCTTGAGCACAAATGTATTCCTCACCGAACAACCGAGGCAGCTCTTTACAAGATGGTGGATTGTTCCTAGCTTCCCTTGAAACCCTGAAGAGAAACCCAGCAGGCCTGCTGCAAAGGTCTTCATTGACCTCCGCAGCTCAGAGTCCAAGGGTTTTTGTAGAGTAGCCTTGTCAGGCCCTCACAGAGTAGAGAACAGCAGTCAAACTGTCACTCCAGAGGAGACGCCTCCCTTGACACCTCCCTTGTCCGTGACATCACTTGCACAGTTGGCCGGGGTGACAGGATGCTCTTATCACTTGTTCCTCCCAAGGCCACCAGTGACTACACCTGCTGTTCCTTCCCTTTTCCATTGGAAGAGAGGCCGGAACAGGGCCGTGCTGCTGGGGCATTTGGGCAGCAGCGTCAGGAAGGCCAGTGTTAATTAGAAAGCCCAGCGGCTTTAAATAACCACAAAGTTTAGGGAGCCCGGTGCACATTTCTATATTGCCTTTTGTGTGTGGTTTTCTGTGTCGTGTATTTTTGCAAGTCACTCAGTGTTACCCTGCAGCTGCTTGGGGCTGCAGTAGATATGACAGCTGACACCTGGGAGGGGGCAGGCTGAGGGAGCAGGGGGGCAGGCGGGTTGCTTTCCTCTGAGCCTGCCCTCTCCACACTGTGTGAGGGGGTGGGGTGGGGATACACAAAAATAACCTCAGAGAGACTGGAGGCACAGCCAACCTCGGTGCAGAACCATCCTGCATTTTTAATGCATTAGCAAGCCAAAGACAACTCTACCCGCAATGCCCTTTGTCCTCATTTCCCATTCCTTTTTAAGAGGACTCCAAGGCTGAGCACAAGCCCCAGGCCAGCCGAATCACAGCAGGATGAAGCCAGGGACCATCCTGGTTCTGCCTATGACATTGCCCAGCCAGCTGGTTACAATTTTGAACACGCATTAACAGGCACACAAGAAAAACATGCCCACCTTAAAGGAAAGGTGCTTTGCTGGCTGTGGCTGCAATCTTCTGTGGTGAATCACCTTGAGCTGTAAAGGTTTTTTCTTGGGTCTCTGCAGGAATTTGATTGAATGCATCGGGAGCTGAGGAGAAAGCAGAGTTGAGAAAGTACATGCCTTGCCAGCCTGAAGCTCTAAGTTCAGTTCCCAGGACCCACATGGAAAACGAGAGAGAGAGAGAGAGAGAGAGAGAGAGAGAGAGAGAGAGAGAGAGAGAGAGAGAGATCATGGTGACACAGTTACAATTCCAGTGCTCAGGAGGCAGAGACAGCTGGATCTCTGGGCTTTGCTGGCCAGCCTAGACTGACCACTTGCTGAGTTCCAGGCCACCAAGGCAAAACTTCTTTGTTTATTTAGTATTTATGTATTAGCACTGGGAATTGAACCAGGACCTCAAACATGCTGGTAAGTTCTTGCCGTCAGTGCTGGACCAGAAAGCTTCATTGGTGAGTGTCCACCCTGTCTGAGGTCACCATGCTGGACATGATGTGCTTGAAGGGTTTGCTTGTGGGTGCGGAAGCCTAGCTACTCCCACCATGGACATGGTTGCAGGGGTCAAACTCAGGCCTCCAGCCTGCTGTCAGCGTTTTTAATTGACAACAGTAACGGGTGTCTCCCATCCAGGGACCAAAAACTAACTCAGAATCAAGTGAACAGCACCCCGAGCTACCTCTGAAAGCATTGCTGTGTGTGGCTCCAGGGCAGCCTTGGCTCTGAGCACAGAGCGCACTGCCCTGCACGCGGCATCCTGCCACCCAGCCGTGCGCCCTCTGAAACGTGCTGCTCAGACCTGACACCGTCAACTCCAGTGCTTTCACCACACGAGGTTAGGCTCGTGCTGAGGGGAAAACTGGTAAGGCTTTCCAGTCGTCCTTCCTCCGAATTTGAGTGTCAGACTCGTGTCCCGGGATGCAATCTGTAAACGCAGCAAGGCATCTGTCTCATAGCATGCAAATTCGCTTTTTATCTTTCGTAAGTGGTGAAATGATATGTATGGAGTGATAAAAGTATATGGATATCAAAGATGTGCTTTCCGCTATTTGGGGTCTGCGTTTGCTGAGGCATGCCTGTGGAGACAGAAGCTGGCTCTTTACTTCCAGGGACGAGATGTGGGTCCTCAGGCTTGGTGTCAGGTTCCCTGATGTAGTCGCCTCGCTGGCCCTACAAAGGACTGTTTTAGAATATATTTCTTTATGGTTTATTATCAGTAATTGACTGATTTATAAGCCCACCTTATATACCTGTATACCCAGGGTTGTGTAAAAAACATCAAGTGCAAAGGGTCATGGGTGAAATGTACAGGAAGCTTGGAAGTAAAGCAGTGTCAGGAATAAGGAAGGGGCGGAACAGGGTGCTGACACAGACACAGAATCCTGCTGCCACAGCCCAAATGTCAGGAACCCCCCTTGAGCTCAGGGAGATCCCTGGACCCCATCTTCCTTGGTAAGGGCCCAGTGACACTTCTTGCTGCCCTTGTTTGCAGCCACTGTTTGTTCTGAATAAAATTTAATCTGTGGATAAATACAGCACATTAAAAGAACCAAGGGGCTGAGAGATGGCCGCTGGCGCAGCGTTTGCTTGGCTGTGGCAGACCACCTGCACTCCTAGTGCTGGGCAGCTGGGCAACAGGCTCCCTGGAGGCCACTGGCCGACCCTTCCAGCAGACAAGGCAAGCTCCGGGTCCAGTGAGCCCCGTCTGACACACACAGTGTATGATCAGCAAAGGACCTCACTGTGCAACTAGTGTTTCTGCAAACAGCTTGAGGGACACATCTCTTCTTAGAAGCAAAAGCAGCGTGGAGGTAGGGATGTGTCAAGAGGCTGGAGTGACAGGGTTGAGCATAATCTCATTTGCACCGTTTCTGCCTTGGGTTCCCCCAGCTTGAATCTGGCCACAGTGGGGTCAGCTCTGCCCCCCACTTCCTTCCCACTTGGTCGCCAGCCTCGCTCCCAGCTCCCAGGTGCCATCTAGAAACCTGGTAGTTCCTGCTTGAGAGCCAATGTGAAGGAAGCCAGCTGGGGTTGTGTAGATGTCGTGAGTGTTCAGATCCGAGAACAGCCCAAACGTGTGAGCGGGTCTCCTCACACCATTCTGCGCACAAACCACCAGCCTCCCTGGAAACTCGTTCCTGGCAGAAACGGCTCCTCGGAGAAATCATAGCAAAGGCAATGAAACAAACAGCCCAGCTCCAAGCACAGCACCAGAAAGCCCATCTCTGACAGTCCCCTGAGAAGACAAAGCTGAGTGATTTTCCATTCTTCCTTTTTAATACATCTGAAACAGGTTAAATTGTGTTCCTTGGCCACTAGCATCCATGGAGTTGCCATGGCTACAGGCAAACCTGGAGACTCAGGCTCTGAGCTCAGGAGCTGAGCATCCAGAAGACACAACCATTTCTTGTTGTTAGAACTGGCAGGAAGCTGAAGGAGAGCAGCACTTCCCTGCAGGTGCAGCCTGTGGACACACAGCAGGTGTGGAAAGCAGAGCCGCAGCCTGCTTCAAGTTTGCTCCCTGTCAGCAGCCGAGGCCATGTGTCCACTCTTCATCTGTTCGTGCTCAGGGAGCAGAGGACACGTGCCCTGTGCCACCAACTCTGAATGAAGAAGCTGCTCAGACCTCAGGAGAGCTCCTTGGTAAGAAATGAGAAACAATGTTCCTGCTGCCTGCTCTCCTACAGAAACTCAGTGTGAGTGCCGGGTGCAGTTTTGTGGCTCTTGGAAGTCACACTTGAAAAGGTTAAAAGAAACTACTGAAATTGCATGCATGCATGTATGTATACATGTGTTATGTATGCGTGTATGTATGTTTGTTTCCAGCCTACTCTGGCCTTGCACTCTCCATCCTCCAGTCCCAGCCTCCTGGGGGTCAAGATTAAAAACCTGTGCAACCATACCTATCTCCAAAATTAATTTTAGTAAAGTATATTTAACTCAATGTATATAAAATGCGCCATGAGCATGTCATTGTGGGGTTCCCACCACGGAAGTCTCCTCAGACACAGGTTTAAACCAATAGAAAGTGTTGGCCACTGGCGACTACACTGGTGCTGGGGATCCCAGTGCAGCCCCATACCACATCCTGAGTCGATGTGCATCAGTCAGCAAGAACAAGTTACTGGATGTGGAACTACAGACACCAAAAACAAGGTTAGTACATCCATACACCTTCCCAGAACTGATGAGCAAGGGTAAGGTGTATACATTTCCAAAGGACATTATACTAACAGTTAGTATATCCATACACCTTCCCAGAACTGTGGACTTTGATGGATTGGGTCTTTGTTTCATTTTTGGCAGGTGGTACTGTCTGTGTGCCGAGTTTTATGTCCTGAACAGTACTTCCATGATGGAGTCAGTCATGCTAAGGGCTGGGGCCTGTTACAGTGTAATACAAACCAAAACATTTCCCATTATTTCTTTCATGCTAAATCTGTGCATTGTGATTTTTACATATCTCAGGTTTTGTTTTGTTTTGAAGACACTCTTACTCCGGTAGCCCAAGCTGGTCTAGAACTTACTATATAGTACAGGCTGGAGTCCCACTCATGGCAATCCTCCTGCCTCAGCCTCTTGAGAACTGAGATTACAACCATGAGCCACTTCATCTGACTTGTTTCTCAATTAGCCATATAATTTATAAATGTGTTATCAATATTGAGAATATGTAAAACTTACAGTTTGAAATCCTGGCTTATGTACTCAAGTGAATCCAAATATGAAGTGTTTAGATACAAACCTTAAATTCAGAAAAATCAGTGTTCTTCTCCCTTCTCACTGGCTATGCTGGAGCTGCTGGTAACACCCCAGCTGCCAGGATGGCAGGTTCTAATCCTCAAAGTGCTGTTGTTCCTTCAAAATGCCCTGCAGCAGCTGGTGAGCCCCACCCTGTGGCACCGTCACTGGGCGGGGGTCGGGGGGGGCTGTCCAGGCTCTATCAAAGCCTGGTCTCCACACACCGGGGTCACCCACGCGTGCAGGCAGCTTCAGGGTGTTAGGACATTAACTCTTGGGCATTCAGGGCTCAAAACAAGCTCACCTCATTCCATCTCTTTCCGATGTTGACCATATGTTGGAAAATATCAAGACCAAAGGACACTAAGAGTCCAGGGCCCATCATTTACCCTTTTCTGTGGACCTGAAAACACCGGCTGCTGCTTGTACATGTCAATTATGTGTAAGGACAACTAGCTTGACGCTTCCTCTGCCCACACCATCATCTCTTGACCAGGTGTGCTGCTCCTGTAACAAGAACGGGGTGTACCCAGAATGCACTGTTCCTGCCCTGAGAGAACGAGGTGTGCCCAGAATGCTGGCAGCTGCTCAGGGCAGGCACCCAGCGCCCCTGGCAGCTGCCCAGTCTCGTCCTGGCTCCCACAGCGCCAGCACAAGCCTAATTTCAACCTCCCTGAAGACTCCTTCTTTGATTATTACATTTGAGAGCACGCTGCCCTGGCATGGGCCGCTGTCCGTGGTCCTGAGGAAGGGCCTCAGGGAGCAGTTGCTTCCTGATAGCTATACCTGATAGCTTCAGATTCTCAGCCTGAAAGAAAGAAGCCCGGAGTGTGGCCAAGACCTGCAGATCTCATGGTAAGCAAAGATTTAGGCATAGGCAAGGAGTTTCTGAAAACTCCAGGAGCACAGGAAATAATAGCAAGTATCCACAAGTGGAATTACACACGATTCAAAATCTTCCTTGAAGCTAAGGAAAAGAGTGAGGCAAACCACAGAATGGGAGAAAGTCTTTGCCAGCCTTGTTCCAGAAGGGGATAATATCTAGAATACATTAAAACTCAAAAACTTAAGTCCCCAAATAATCCAATTAACAAATGACAAACAAACCAAATAGTTCTCATAAAAAGAAGTGAAAATGACTAATGGGTGTATGGAAAAATACTCAACATCTTTAGCCATCACATAAATGCCAGTCACAGTGCTTTGAGATCCTATGTCACCCCAGTCAGAATGACAGTAAGCAAGAAGCCAGACGTAAGCAAGAAACACCAGAGCGAAGTCCACTATGTGTGTGCATGGTCATGAGCAGGAGCAAGCAAACACCAGCTCAATCACCAATGCTCATGCTTGACACTGAGCCATGCCACTGTGTCCAGGTTCATTCAATCTCTATTTTCTCTCTGGGTAAAAAGTTGTTTGCTTCCTACAGCACAGTGTAACACAGCACACTAGAACTGAGACTCACAGGATGGCTAGTGTGCAAGGTTTGTGTGACTGTCACACAACTGGAGTGTGTTTGCCTGGGTTTCCTCCCACCCGCTCCCACCCAGCACACCTCTTTTTCAGGCCTGTTATGGTTTGAGTGTGAAATGACCCCACAGGCTCGTGTGTTTCTACACTGGCTTCCCTGCTGCACTGTTTTAGGGGTGGAGCCCAGCTGGAGGAAGCCAGTTCTGGAGTGGGATCAGGTTGTACGGATGTAGCCCACCCCAGTCCCTGTCCCGTCTCTTCTTCCTGATCCACTCAGATGGAACTAATCATCTACTCCTTTGGCACCGGGATGGGCTATGCCCTCAAGCCATGAGCCGAGCAGATGCCTTCCTCCCTGGCTCTTGTCAGGTGTTAGCTCACAGTAGCTGTTCACCGTCTTGTCATAGGAGGGGGTTTTCCTCCCTTCCTCAAGCTTTCAGAATGACTCATGAGACTAAGCTATTATTTACAAAAACCCAGGCCACACGGCTAGGCTCTTCCCTGACTGACTCAGAGTGTGAAATAACTGGTTATTCTAATCTGCCGTGGCTGGCCACCTGAGCTCAGGCACGCATTCATCTTCCTCACATCTCAGAATCCCTTCTGCCTGCTGGATAGCCCTCCTATTTCCTGCCTCAGCCATACATAGGCCATGGGATTATTGACAGGTATTGCATCCACACAACACACGAGAGATTCCCTCCACCCCGTATGATAGCAAGTGAGCTATCAGTAGTGAGCCAGGAAGAGTGACAGGGAAACAGTGAAACCAGAGGCTCTAAAACCAGTGTGCTAGTCTCTTGTTTCAAAGGAAAGGTATCTTCTTACGTTTAATGTGCACATGTACAGTGTATGTGCATTTTGTGTGTGCATGGGAGCACACAAGCATTCGGCACCTGTGTGTGCAGGCTAGAGGCCGCCATCAGGTATCTTCACTCTCTGGCTTATCTTTTGACACAACTGTCCTTCACTGAGCCTGGAGCTCACTATTTCAGCTAGACCAGTGACAATAACCCCAGACCCGCCTGCCCCTCCTCCCCAGCGCTGGGATTGCAGTGTATGTGTCTCTCTCGCCTGGATCCAGTCGCTGCGAACTGGACTCTGGGCAGGTGTCACCACAGAGAAGGCCGGGAGCCTCTGGAGAAGTGTTTCTCAATCATTGCCTCTCTGGTGATGGAAACGGAGAGTAACGGAAGTTCAGCAGGACCTCACCGGCCCTGCCTTGGTGGTTCTCATCCCTGGCCTCACATTAGAATCACATCACAGCTTTAGAGGAAAGAAAGGGCAACTGCAACTCACCCCGGGCCAGTCAGATTCAGAACATTTGGGGGCACACCCCAGACATGAGCTCTTTAAAATGCACAGCCCTGGGGATAGAGCCGTGGGCTGACAGGGCTTCCCACGCTCAGGTGTGTCACCACTACTCAGTGGGCATGTTTACCAGAGGACCTGGCTTGGTAGCTCTGAAGGACACTCATGGTCCAAGCTTGTGCTCCTAGCCCAACAGACAATGCTGAGAACAGCGCTGCAGAATGGAATTTCTGTGTTGCTCCTGCAGATGTGCCTGAGTCCTCACCCCTGCAGGTTTCTGTGGTCACGAGGTCTTGACCATGGCTCATTTATTCCCGGATCTGGCAACAGCTTGACTTCCCCATTTTCCCCCTCAGCACACTTTCCTTCAGATTCTGCTCCAGCACCAGGGGTTCTGGCGGCATCAAACACCACTGCCAGAGTTTCTTCCCAGGGTGATGCCTTTCCCTGTGTCATACTTGCACATCTTACATTTCTCCTACAAGACAGAAACACTAGGAAAATGTACAGAGCTTTATGGAGCTCAAAAGTGGGTTATTTTCTGGCTTTGTGATTAAACTCCAGCTTTTTCTCCTGCCTTGGACCTCAGTTCTCTGACTCATAGAGCAAATGGATTGGACTATAATGCTGATAATTTCCCTTCCACATCTAGAAAGTAATTTTTGATCTGAAAGAGGGGGCAATTAGCTCATTTGACTGGTTCAATTACATTCACCTCAGTGGAGAAAAATATGTTAGTGTTGGGAAAGCATGTGCCCAGAGCAACAAAACATTATATGCTTATTAAACATAGAAAAAGATAATTTTTGAATGGCTGTGCTCATCTCCATGGTGCGTAAAGGAAGGTAGTTTCGGCTGAGGCTGATGAGTCAGGTCCTCATTCCGATGTGTGTGAGTCCCTGAGAACTATAGGAACCACAGCGCAGCCTCTTGCCAAACACTGCACACTGGGAAGGGCCGAGGGCTACACAGCAGTGTGCTGTGACCTCATTTTCACATGCAGTTCCTACTTTCAGAGAGGGGGTATTGGCCAAAAATCTAAGCCAGGGCTACCTGGCTGGTGCTGCTAAGGGCGACTCTAGATCACTTCATTTTAACTTTTGATGGCTTTGCCTATGCCTGTAGTACGTATATGCTGTGTGTGAATGAGAAAAGCACATATGCTTTCTCAGGGAACTTTTTATTTCCAGACTAGCACCTGCTGAGTAGTTCGAGCCTTTCAGGAAGACCCAGGAGTCATTTTATGAGCAGAGACCCAACCACCCACAACTGTGTGCATCGTCTTTCCTCAACATCCCCAGGGAGGGCAGAGGGGCACAGGATGTCTGTGGCTCTCTGTGCTGGGTACACACTTTGACTGGGTGAGGGAGACGGTCTCCAGCTCCAGTTAGAACAGCACGTGCCTCAGTCTCGGCTCGGAAGTGTGGCTGTCGTGGCCATGGGAATTGCCAGCCTCCACAATCAACACACGTTGGAGGTTGGTCTGATGTGTGTCACTGGCCCTCAAATTACACCCATCCTTATTTTGTAAACCTGCCTAAGACATACTTGATTGTTTGATTAAACAGCCTCTACCAGGCAGGGCAGAATTGGATAGATGTGGCTAAGGTTCCCAGGATTTTGGGATCAAGAGAGAATTGTAGGAATGAGACAGACTGGAAGAGAGGAGGAAGGAGGAAGCCATGGTGGGTTAGCCTGGAAGAGGAACCACATGGGAATGGAGGAAGGACTCCAATGATGGCATTAAAGGGCCCAGACAAAGAATAAAAGCAAGTACCATGGGATTATGTATGGAAGGTAGACCAGATGAGAAGAATTAAGGCGGCTGACATTGGGTGGGGCCTGGGAGGTGGATGTGAGGATATTGAGACAGTGTAAGGGAAATATCTGCCCTGCCCAACGTAAAGAAGGCAATGATAAATCTAACAGGTATCTGTGTCCTGTTACTTGTGACAGCACTGTGATAATCTTAGGGCCGATAATAAACTTTACATAGCCCCACACTTATTTTTTTGTTTTCTACAACAATACATGCAGAATATGTGAAAGTATTGCTATGACAAAGCCCACGCTCTTGCAATCCCATCATATCTATGGAAAGAACACCTCTCAAAGAGCCAAGCAAGGGGGCAGGATGTGGTGCAGCCCACCCGATCCTCACCAGCTGCCGCAGCCCACCTGTGCACAGTAACCAGCCCTGTGGGAATCCACAGAGCCAGCCCCTGTGGACACACAGGTGTGAGTTAGCACCAGATGATGCTATTGTGGAGAGAAACTTGGTTTTGTTTTGATCCCAGGTGCAGGATATGGGACTGATTCAGATTGTTCACTGCAGCAAAGTATTTGCCTGGTGCAGGCTCTGAGAGGAGCCCTTTGCCAGTGGCACACATTTTAAATCTGAGGACTCTGGAGAGAGAATAACGCAGGGGCCCAGAGAAAGTTTTCTTTCTCCGGGAAAGAAGAAGTTTGCTGGTGTGCACCCTGCTGCTCCTGGCTGTTGTTTGATGCAGCTGGAGACATCCTGAAATGAGGATTGGACTTGCCCCAAGGAACCTGACAGCCCGAACCAGCAGGGAGCAGCTAAAGAGAACTCTGCCCTTTCTCTCCACTAACCTTTCTCTCCTACCTGGTGTTGGAAGGGATTGGGGTGGCGAAGGGAGAGAGAGGCATTGAAAAAACGTGAACAAAATAGATTTGAAAAGTATGTCAACATGATGCTCCCTTTATGATCCTAAAGTAACACAGGTGTGACTGTTGTGGAAGAGAGGAAGCAGGAGCAGAGGGGGAGCAAGAGAGGGCAACGGGGTGACCATAATTAAATACAGACTGTCTACAGCATGCATCTATAAAGATGCTATAACGGTATCTATACCAACAAGAACACCTTCCTGAAAGAGATTAGTGAGGGCACAGTGACAGCAGCTGCTGCAGATGAACAAAAGCCACTGTAAGCCCGACACCGAGGGCAATTCCAGCCAGAAAGCAGACCTCCCTCACTCCAGATTCACCTGCTGAGCTGTTCTACTGAAACATCTGTAATGCAATGTGTGGTGTGGACAGAGGGGTGGGGTGTGTATAGATGGATGGATGAGGGGGTGTTGATAAGGGGGTGTAGATGGAGGGATGGGGTGTAGATAGAGGGGCGAATTGGGGTGCAATATAGATGGAGGGATGAAGGGTGTAGATGGAGGGATGGGGTGTGGACAGAGGGATGGGGTGTAGACGGAGGGATGGGGTGTAGATGGAGGGATGAAGGGTGTAGATGGAGGGATGGGGTGTGGACAGAGGGATGGGGTGTAGACGGAGGGATGGGGTGGGGTGTAGTGCAGATGGAGGGAAACGTAAAATTTTAAAATTCAACCTGTCCCCGGCACATCGCCTCACACCTGTAACCCTAGTGCTGAGGAGACACAGGCCAGTGGAGTTCTGTGAGTTCAAGGCCAGCTGGATCTATGCAGTGAGTTCCAGGACATGTAGAGTGACACAGTCTCAAAACAAAACAAGAACAAAGCTCATCAAATCTACCGATAATCTACTAATGTACATTGAGAACAGTATTCCAGGAGGAATAAGGCAATCAGAAAGGAGAGTGCTGGGCCAGAGGGGTGGCTCACCGGGTAGACTTTCTGTGAAGCCTGATGATCTGAGTTCAATTCCTGGCACAATATAGAGCAAAGAGAGGAGTGACCCCTGCCTACAACAGCACACACACACACAGGCAAATATGCACATGTGTGCACGTGCACACACACCCACAAGGCCTCCCACAATAAATAAACAAATTAATTAAATAGTAAAATGTATTTTTGTTTGGTTGGTTTGGGTTGTTCAAGACAGGGTTTCTCTGTGTAGCCCTGGCTGTCCTGGACTCACTCTGTAGAACAGGCTGACCTCAAACTCACAGAGCTCCTCCTGCCTCTGCCTCCCATGTGCTGGGATTAAATATGAGCACTAGCACTGCCTATAAAGTAGTCTTAAAGACACTCACTGCCTTGCTCTGCCGGGCTGCTTCCTGGAAAGCAAAAGGTGGCCGTATGGTGCTGGGAGATGACAGAAAGGCTGCTTTCTGATGGTTTCAGAGTCTCTGCTCACAAGATGAAGGGATTCTGCAACTGGACTTTGGTGATGGGTCCATGAAGTATCCATGCAGCAGCTGGCACAGTAAATTTTCTCATGTCCACATTACTAAGGTGAAAATTAAAAACAGAAAACAGAACCACATGACTTCTTAGCCTAACAGGCTCCTGTGGTTTCTCTCAAGCCCCAAGGGTAGCTTCCATGACTGGGCCCTGACCCAGGCTCACCCTCTGGTCTCCAATCCTTCCTCTTATTGTGTAGTCATCTCTAGCTCCCTCACTCTAGTTCCTGGTGCCTCAGGGCCTTTCCCCATGCCTGTTTTTTTCACCTCAAATGCAGCCTCCACATCCCTTCTGCCCCCACAGCTTCTGAGAAGTGCAGAGCCTCTCAGATGCTGAAGGCTCCCCAGGGTAGATGC
>CM053749.1:1912642-1982767 GCA_028658305.1 Pachyuromys duprasi
AAAGAACACTGAGGAGGAAGCGCAGGGTTGGATTTCCTTCCCAGTCCCAGGAAAGCAATGACAGTTCTGCTCTGACAAGCTACCCTGGGCTTGTTTCAAGAATCCTCTTTCCCTCTTAAGGCGTGGCCTTAACGCACTGGGGAGACCACTCTCTGCCTAGGCCACACTGGCTTTCAGCACTCTTACTGTTTCTGCTTTAACCCGTCTCATTCACATCCTGGATCAAGTGGAAGAACAAAGGACAGGACAGAGTAAGTTGAGGAGCCTGGTCTCCAGCTGACAAGGTCAAGCCAAAGGCTAGCAGCGTCTCCTGAGGACCAAGTGAGGATGGTGAGGGCAATCCTAAGAGCAGGACAGAGGCCTCCTCACCCACCACAGAGCCCTTCAGAGTATCAGTCAGGTGACTGCCCAGTCAGCTTGGCTGTGACCCATCAGATCCCACTGCACCTGAAGAGTCCCTGAGAAAGCCAAGCCGGTGAGCCTTCACCTTCATATTGACTGACAAGGGGCACAAATGCCTTGTCTGAGGCTATGTGGTCTAAGAATGTGCATTGCACGCTCCCGAACACTGGCAAAAACGTAAGTGCTAGATGAAGGAGTTGTTGATGAACGGTGGTTGCTTCAGAGGTAGAGGTGAAACACAGCTCTGGGCATGTCTGTGACAGTTTCCAGAAAGATTTAGCTCAGGAAGAAAGATGCACCCTCACTGTGCGGCACCATCCTACAGGGTGGGGCCCTGGACGGAATGAAAAGGACAGAGCCGTTAGCACCAGAGACCATCGCTCTGCTTCCCACATGTCTGCCGCCATGCCTTCCCACCATGATGACGGCATCTTCAAAATGTGAGTCCTTAAGTGGATCTGCTTAATATTTTGATACAAAATATTTTTGAAGCAAAAACTTCTATTTTGCTTGACCTTGGCCACTTGACTTGGATACAGTGTGTTCTGGTCACAACCTCCAGATAAGGTACGGAAACATTGTGTCACTATGGTCAAAATTTCAAGAGAATAGCTATCTCAGCTCACAGTTCTGGGCCAGTGCAGCTAGCGGACTGATGGGAAACAGAGGTGAATGGCTTACTCAGCTCATTCCCTTCCTCCTTTCATTACCAGCTGCCAGCAGTGGGATGGGCCACCACACACTAGAATCTTCCCCCTCAGTGGTGCACCCTAGACACACCCTCACAGACACAACCAGAAATGTGCCTCACCAATCTCCAGGTGACACTAAACCCAGTCAAGTGGCCAGTGCTGGTTGTCACAAGGTTGGTGGATGTAAGGTAGTAAATGTCCCTGGAGTCTAGTGAAGGGCCGACGAGCTCACAAACTTCAACAAGTAGATGCCGCTCAATATCAAAGCCGTTTGAAGACAATAGATTACAAAAAGAATTTCTCTCTCCCTCCCCCCCCTTTCCCTGACCTTTTCACCTTCCATTCTCTCTCTTCTGAAACATCTTCACTTAGAAATACCCCACAGTTTTGATAGGCTAGGAAGGTCTTTCCCACAGGCTAACAAGCACACTTTCCTGGAGATTTAGTCTACCCATCATATAGTAAGAGAAAGTGCAAAATGTCTTAAACCCTTCCCAACAAACTTCCTTTCGTGAAAGGAACAGCCCTTTGGAGACATGAAATGCTTGGCTAGTATCTATAGCAGACTGGTCAGCTCTATTCTCTTCCCACAGCCCCTTGGCATGCCCTCCATTTGGGAGCTGAAGAGCTCTGGACTCCGTTTTCAGGACCCCTTACAGACAGGAGTCTCCCTGAGACCCAGGCTCTGCCAAGCACATGCACACTATGACCCAGAAGGAGGAAGGGCACTGTGAGGTGGCTCCCAGCATGGGAATGGAGGAAGCTGACCTGCTTACAGGCGGGCGGCTCGGTTTGGTTCCTGGACATTGTCATCAGAGTGGACCCTAGAGGCAGAGTCTCTCCCTGCTCATCCCAGAGAGCCCAGCCTGTCCCCTGATGTTCCTTCACAAACATGGTTCGGCTCAGGCCAGCCAGGTGGACACAGTGTCTGAGACTAAGACCACTGAGACTGACAAAGGTTGATGCCTGAAGGGGCTGGGGCGGGTTACATCCAGCTTCCAGAGACAGGGAGCAGCCTCCACGAGAGGCCAAATGGGGAGGGCCGGGAGAAGAGGGGAAGCAGGAGGCTGCAGAGTCCTAACCCAGACCTTTGCCTTGGGGCAAGTAGCGCTGTCCCGACTGTCAGCTCCTCAGTGCAGTTGTTTAGACTTCTCACAGATTTGTGTGTGTGTGGTGGGGTGACAGGCAGTTTGGATGGCTTCACAACTGCAACCGAAGTTCTGAGGTGGCTCTGCAGGCAACCAATGAAACACGGGGAGTGGGGAGGGTCCATTAAGTTTCCCCCTTCTCAAAAGGACAAGGCTCCATGTGACATTTGTGTCATTGTGTTTGCAGTGTCACGATTTTCATTTTCCAAGTGAGAAATTCAGGGCATAAAAAGGTCATATGATGACCAGCAGGTTCAGTGTGATCATGTGATGTTAAATGTGAGCTTCTACATTACCCGCCCATACCCACTCAAGCATCCCGCTAGTTTGGTCGTGAAACCAAAGGAAAGTGCCAAGAAAGTGCACATGACAGACACAACAATGGGACACCGTGGAGGGAGATGAGGTCTACAGGCTCTGGTTTGTGGGAAGACAACCTGAAGTTAACCGAGCTGCCATCCGTGACGGCCAGGAACCGGGCTGCTCAGCCTTTCTATGCATCTGCGGTGATGACACTTGGTTAGAGGGTTGACTGAGTGTTTACAGAGGTTTTAGACTATTGCTAAACTGCCTTGCACAAATTTACCAACTTTCTGTCTCCGCAGGTGGGCACGATCATCTTAAAAATAAGCACACAGTGGTACAGGCGCTTGCTGCGAAATCCCAATGAACTGAGCTCCATCCATGGAGCTCACATTAAGATAGAACCAGAGCTGTACACTGCTCGGGGACCTCGGGCACTGATAACAGCAGCGATCCTATAAAAACAATTATGTGCTAGTGAAGGGCAGAAATGAAACATTGTGTTTCTGTGGGGTGGAGGGTCCTGGCCAGTGAACCTCTGAGCAATTCAACTCGTTTATTGGAGCAAAAACTAAAGGGAGCGAAAAACTCGTGAATCCAAAAATGGAGGCACGTGTGTTCTGATAGCCAACAGACAAGCCTGACGCTCGAGTGTTGCTCTTGAGAACCTTCAGGGAGGAGTGTCTGTGGCAACGGCGCTCTGGCGTTTAAGCTCCTTACTGCATGTTTTTTGTCTTCATGTTTGTTTTTTAAATACTTGCTTTTAATTGTGAGCGGGTGTGTGCTCGCGTGTACTCAAGTGCCCTCAGTGGCCAGAGGAGGACTTCAGATTTTACTCGTGGTAGTGAGCTGCTGTACACATGTGCTGGGAACCGAACCCAGGCCCTCTGGAAGAGCAGAAAGTGCTCGTAACCAGAGCTGGCCTTCCAACCCCTTCATGAGTCTTAAAAGCACGTCAAGGAATGAATGATTTTGCCTCTAGTAGGTGACATATGAGCATTGGGTTTTCTTGCATTTAAATCTATTATCAGACTTCTCACGATTAGATAAACCGAACAGTAAGTCGCGCTTCCGGTTTTCCTGAGCTCCGGCAGGCTGCTCGAGTGAAAACTACAATTCCCAGGATCCTGCGAGCTGAAGGGCGGTCCGGGCGAAGGGCCGAGGGAGGATCCCGCGGCTGGCGCATGCGTCCTGGCTCGTGTGTTGGCGCTCGCCGGCCGAGCTAGCCCACGGTGAAGGGACACCGGGCCGGCAGGTGGGCAGCGCGGGGTGTGTGGCGCAGCTGGGCCCCGGGCTGGGAGCGGACGGGGCGCGGACCGGCTTCAGGTGAGGCACTGGGCCTGGCCGGGCTTGGTGCCGGGCCCCGGGCTGCATGGGAGGCGGGCGCGCTTGCAGGACTGGGCACCGCACGCCGCCCGGAGCTGGCGCGAGGGTGGGCTCGGGCAGCCCGGCGCGTGTGGCACCCGGACCGTGCGTCTGGATCCTGCGCTGCCCCCGACGGCGGGCACGCACATGCTTGCGTCTGGGAAAGAATGGTGCGCATTTGGCACAGGTGGCCAGAAACAAGGGGCCTGGGCTGCGCCCGCTGCGTTTGAAGCGATGCCCGGGCGGCCTGGCGCTGACCCAGGCAGTTGGGGCTCTGTAAGGAGCCAGTTAGGCGCTTGTCTGTTCTGCCTAACAGTGCCGGGGGAGCCACTGCTGGAGGACCCCCTTGGGCTTGCCAATGGGAACTCGTCTTCTCATCACTGGTGGGAGGCCCAGATCAAAGTTTGGGACCTTCCACCGGAATCATGCCGCAAGTGGTGAGCCAACATCCTCCGAGCTTGTGCCAGCCAGCCCCCTGAGCCTGCTGGGGTAGATGAGCTTAAGATTGTGGGACAGGTGGATAGCAGCACAATTCGTTTTCCATATGTTCACCGTTGCTATTGCTGGACATTGAAATCTTGGCTCCGTTACCAGCCATGTCCCCTTAAGTAACTCACTTATTTTCTCTGGTCCCAACTTCATCCTCGGTAAAAAATAAAGTGGGAAAAACCTTCTTTGAAGAGCTGGTGTGAGGATTCCCTGAGGTAGTGCTGACGTGGCTTGCTACCTGGGTCGTGAACACAGCAAACGGGTCATATGTTAGCTTGCAGGAGCATCGGCCTAGGGAAAGGTGGGAGCCAGTCCCTTCGTTTCCACAGACCAGCCGCTCCCAGGCTGCCGGGATCCGGAGGTCCAGCAGCCTACCCTTTACATGGAGGATGTGAGTTCCAGGTGGGGATGGAGCCAGGAGAAAATTGGTTCCTTATCCTCAGAGGTGAATAGATGACCTCTCAGCTGAGAGCCCCTGGGGGCCTTGGGAAGGGAGCAGAGAGGCAGGGACACTGGCTGGGACAGCACCCCGCCATGCTGGATTGTGTTTTGAATCCAGAGCCTTGTGCATGCTGAGCAGACAAGCCACTGCCTGGCTATGATCCCCAGCTCTGGCTTTACCTTTTGCTTTGTTCGCAGGCTCAGTCAGTTCCCCAGGCACTCCTGAACTATGACGCTCCTGCCTGGTCCTCCCTGGCTGCTGAGATGGCAGGCCTGCTGTCAGCCCAACCTGATGTGTTTCCAACCAACCTTGTGGTTGGCAAGTTCTTGCTTTCTGAAATAGTAAGCAAAGGCTTGTAGAGAATACCGAGTGAGCCAGAAAATTAAATTACTCAACATTCCATTCCTAAGAGGCCTTGTCAGTCACCGTGACTTGGTTGTCTGGAGGGACACCCTCCCTCAGGAACTGAGAAAATGATCCCCAGGGTTTTCAAGCTGGGTGAGATACTGGAGGGAAAGGAAGAATCCAGGGGTGCTACCATGGGCTTTGTAGCTCAGGCTTGAGTTTGAACTTCAGCCCCATCCCATGATAACTACATGGAACTGAACAATCCATATCACAGCCCTAAGCGTTGCCCTTTGGTGTGAAGCAGGGTTCATAGCACCTGCCTTAGGCTGCAGCAGGGATGAGACCACAGAGGGTAGCATGCTGCCTGTGGAGAGCAGGAGTCAGGAACTGGCTGTTATGTCTGTTGTCTCGTAGAGCTGCTTTGGGAATAATTGCCAGGCACAGCACTGTGCTTCTGTTGGACATTGAATCCGCAAGCCTGGGCCTCCCTGTGGCGTAGTGAGTGTCCTGCCTTGGACCTGCAAGCAGAGCTTTGAAGCAGTTAGAAACTGGCATCGTTTGTTGCTGAGTGGCAGGGCTGGAACTCACCTGACATCCCTGGGCCATTCCATTCTCCTCTGTGCCCTGCTGCCCCGCAACCCAGTTAGGACCCGTGCAGGTGTTTCCCATGTTGCAGTAGAGTCAGCAACACATGTAGGTCAGAGCCTGTCTCCACATGTCCTGCTGTCCCATGAGGGCATACTAGGGGAGGGGTCCCTGGAGGAGGCCAGAGCTGAGGCCTTAGGAAGAGGTGGCCTGTAGGAAGGCCTCCTTAGTCCTCAGCCCTGGGCCGTGGGAGCAACCCAGGTGGGTGAGGGAGCAGTCTGGGGAGGACCAGAAGGCTTGGTTGGGAGAAATGGGAGCCGTGTGTGCCTCAGGCAGAGTCCTGCTTTGGAAGCAGAGCTGTGGCTGTGAGGTAAGGGAGTCCTGTACTGAGCCTCCAAGTAACGGTTGCAGCCCTGGCTGCCTGAGAGACCTCACTTGTAAAATAATGACTTGGGGGAATTCATTTCCAAGGCTCTCTTAGTTCTAACAGGTGGTGGTTTTCTAATTGTCTGTTGGTGGCTGAAGGCCTCAGCCTAGCACTAGGCCGGTGGGATAATTGTCACCCCGGCTTGCTACCTTGCTGTCTTTGGGGCGAGAGATTGGCCACAGCTTCCTAAGCCACCCCCCATAGCTAGCTGTTTCCTCTGCCTGGCTGGGTGAGAATAATTACAGCAAGAAGCCTTGGGTTGCTAAGTTACCACAGAAGGCCTGTGGGTCTGTGTTTCCAGAGCCTTCCACACCTGCTCTGCCCTGAGTCATAAGATCTCGCTGCTGAGTTCCTCCCTGCTGGACCATCATGGAGAGCCCATCAGATATGGCAGCTGGGTGTGGGACTTAAGGTGACCCTGGGTGTCGGAGGCGAGCTCACATCCTGGGACCTTGCATGAGCTACAAGACCTTAAGATGCAGTTTTCTCGTAGTGAGAGGAGATTAAGATTTGGGGTTGCCTAGTACATAGGAGGCCCTAGTACACAGGAGTTCACCCCAGCACCACCAGAAGGAGTTGGGGAGAGAAAAGCAAAGAAACAACCCCCAGGTCCTGCACTGGAAGGGGTTGTGCGGCTTACAGGAAAGAGGGTGACGCCTCAGTGATGGGGTGAGGTGGTGGTCTTGTCGGCCATACCCCTCTGCTTGGAGGCCGGTGACCTCTTCCTGTCTGGCCAGGGCATGGATAAATGTCATTTTCTCTGGCACCTCACATTCTCACTGGGACGTCTTCAGGCCCAGGGTGTGTCTCCCGTGCTGCCTGTACTGACAGGTGTTGGGGTGCCCTCCTGCCAGCACCTTGTCTCTCTCCACTTCTTAGAGCAGCAGCAGCCTGCTCCTGGCCGTGCGGTGTGCACTTGGGTCAGCCGTACCTCAGGAAGGACATGAGGACCCTGTCTGCCACATCCCTGCTGCTGTAACGTTCTGCGGTCGCCAGCTCCCAGTGAGGAGCCATACCCAGGGGCCACGGCGCATCCTCGGTGGCTTCAGGAAGTGCTGCAGCTGTTCTAGGACTGCAAAGGCTGTCCTCTTCTTTCTCAAGAGGCCTGCCGTCTCCACTGGCCCCGGGATGACATGGCACGCCAGTGTCCCTCACTGGCAGCTTCCGGCCGCGCTGCTCTTACTGGGGTTATTTCACACCACTTTCACACCATGAGCAGTGGTGTCTGCCCAGGAAACAGATTGGGGCAGCTTCTCCGGAAGGTTTCAGGAGCAGACACCATCTCGGTCTGCAGTGTCCTGGGACTTTCAGCTTGAACATCGTGTTAGCAAAGGCTGGAGTCAGCAGCATTTATTGAGGGAACTCCTGGGCTGGGCTGCCCTTCCCGGTGGCTGGGAATCCATTCAGAGGACAGCAGAATTGTGTGATGGTGTCAGCGGCCTCGCATTGAAACTGAGCACACGGGAACCATCTGCAGCTTTCACTAAGATGTGGTTCCTAGGCCCAGCAGAAAGGGTTCTGGCTCCTTCGGATGTGGCCACATGTGTAGAAAATTGCACCCCACTCTAGAGCAAGCTCTAGAACTCGACAGGGTACTGGGACGTCCTTTCCCCGGGGAGAGGCCTGTTCCTTTACTGTCCTGCATAGGACACAGTTTTCTGGGGCTTCCCCGCCTAGGCTGCCTCAGGGGTCAAGTGTGTGGACTCCATTCCTGGCAGAAGTGTGCTGAATTGGTGAGAAGGCCACATAAACCCAGACTGAGGCACGGATTAGAAAGCAAAAGCTGTCAGAGTGGGGGCTAGAGACATGGCTTGGGGGTTAAGAGCCTCTGTTGCTTTTGCCGATGGCCGGAGTTTGGTTCCGAGTGACCATGTGTAGGTCACAACCACCTGTCGCTTCAGTTCCAGAGACCCTGTCTGTGGCTTCCATGGAACACACACAACACTGCTACACCAAATAAGAACAAACTAAAGAAGCCCTTGTGGTCATAGGAAAGGCTAAGAAACCATCCGGATTGGGAGACGAGAGATGTCTCTTCATCCTGGTTGGATTTCTGGGCACAGCGTAGGGATCACTCATGAAAATAGTACCATCCATACGATTTTCCCAGTTTGCAGGATGTAAGAGAATATTGTTCTCAGAAATTATTCTTCAGTAGTAATGGCCAGAGGGGAAGACGCCAGCAGAACTTCTCTGTTGTTTGGTTTTTGAGACCAGGCTAGTCCTAAACCCTGCTGTATATTCCACCTCGCCCACCAGCTAGTTTGTTTTTAAATAATTTAGAAAAGAGGATTTGTATGTGACAGAGCATTCAATTTAGAGGAGATCTGGATGGGATTGAAGGGTGGGCATCCGCACTCTGAGTGTGGGGTTGTTTCCTGTAAGAAGGTGAAGGTTTCTTGTGACCTTGAGCGGCCTTCTGGCCTCCTGTCTCACCATCTTTAATATAAGTGAAGAGTGTCACTGTGCCAAACCAGGACCACACGCCCGGAGTCCATCCACCTGGTGGCCACTCACCTGATGACCACCCACCCGGTGACCACTCAGCTGCCCAGTGACCACGCACTGGCGCGGTGTTCACTCACCCAGTCTTCACCCACATAGTGTCCACTCACCCGGTGTCCACTTGCCCAAGTCCACCCACCCGATGTCCACCCGCTCAGTGTCACCCGCCCAGTCTCCACCCACCCGATGTCCACCGCTTAGTGTCACCCGCCCGGTGTCCTCCCGCTCAGTGAGTGGGTGTCTGCTGCAATAGCGTCTGTGCAAGAGCAGGCAGCACAGTGGTGAGAGCAGGGGAAACGCAAGCTGAGCTTGTCACCCTGTCGTTCAGGCAGGTGGCAGAGTCCCTGGTGGCCGTGACTGGCAGGCGCCTGCCCACAAAGGGCTTCTTGAGCTCCCCTGAGCCTGAGGGTGTCCTGCTGTAGGCAGCGGCCTCATCCCCTGCTGTCTCCACCAAAGCCCTCTGTTCTCCTGAGCCACGCGCTCAGGCTTGGGCTCTGCCTAGTTCAGGAGCCTCTCCCAGACTTCCAGGTCTGTGGTTGGCTGCAGTCAGTGGGGCTGGCAGCAGTCAGCAGGGTTGGCTGAAGTTAGCGGAGCGGGACTCCACGTTCCCTGGTGTCCCCGGCCCTCTATGCCCGCCTAGAGCTCACCCACTCACCTTTAGGTAGAGTGTTGCTGGGTCCGCTGCTGTGCCCGTGTGCTGGAACCTGGTTCTCCCCTGCCATAGGCATCTCCTGAGTCCTGTGGGCTCTGGGTCTGTGGGTCTGAGTATCTGATGAGGGCATTCTGGTGTCCCTGAAGAACTGGTTTTGTTGTTTTTCTGCAGTTTCCCTGTAAGAACTTGGAATGTCGTATTCATTGTGCCCTGTGTGAGCCTGCGACAGGCTCAGGCTCACACTCTTCCTATGTGTAACCACAGTGCAGCGACTCTGTCCCCAGAGAGGAGGTTGAATCGGCTTCCAGTGACCCATTTGTGCAACACAGGGGGTGGGCACCAGGCTGTGAGCAGATGTCTGTATCATTACAAAACAGTGCTCTGCTGAGAGGGTTGCAGGCCAGCAAGGGAGGCTGAGCCCCTTCCCCACCTCCCCCAGCTTGCCCTGCCCCTCCCCACCTCACTGAGCCATCCCCCAGCTCATCCTCCCCTTCCCCCAGCTCACCGGAGCCCTCCTTCCTCTTGTACAAGCAGGTAATTACTATCACACCAGAACAAAGGAACCTGAACCCCCACCCCACCCGTGGGGTCTTTCCTTTAGGAGTTGGGACTCACGTTGTCACCTCAGCCGCCCTGAATTCATGGGGTTGTTTTCCAGGTCAAGGGTTAGTGTGGGAATGTGAGTGGGCAGAGTGAAGGCTGGAGAGAGAGCTTAGTGGTTGAGGTCACTTGTTCTTACAGAGGACCCAGCTTCCATATCTGGCTTGCTCATGTCCAGTTCCAGGGGAGTCCACCAACCTCTGACCTCTACAGGAACTGCACCTATGCACACACACATCATTAAAAATAAAAATGTAAAACAGGACAAACCTGCAAGCCTGTGACTCCAAACCACCTTGTGCCTTCACAGTTAACTGCTAAGTGTTACCAGGGCACTTGGGTTGCCTGCATCTTCCTGAAGTGACACCTCCCCAGAAAGCCGTGGGCTTCACGTGTCCCTGACTCCCACAGCAGTAGGTGGGCTCACATACAACACCGTGTAACACACCAGGCCGTGTACCCCTGGTGAACAGGCTAGTGAGAAGGTTGGAGGACTGTTCTGAGGGCCAGCCTGGCGTTGTGATCTAGTGAGTTTGCGCTCTCCGTGCAGCTGGGCAAAACTCCACAGCCCCTGGTGAGCAGTCGCTGTGCTGAGGCTGAAAGCACTCTTGGTGCTAAAGGAGGACACTCTCAGCTTTAAAGTTGGACAGCTTTTAAAAGCCAAATTGCAGCAGGGCACAGTGACGCATGCCTGTGATCCCAGCACTTGGGAAGCAGAAGCAGGTGGGTCTCTGAGTTGGAGGCCAGCGTAGTCTACAAAGGGAGTCCAGAACAGCCAGGGCTACACAGGGAAACCCTGTCTCAAAAAACCAAGTCAGATTGCTGTAGTGTGAGTGTAGAACCTTTCTCCCTCCCCCCAGCTGGCCTGCTGGCTGCTCTGCCAGCCTAGGTCTGGCAGGAGCTGCAGCCCAGACCCCTCTTGACAGTAGCCCTGCTGATGGAGTCCTGGCAGATAGAGAGCTGTTTGTGCCAGCCCTGCAGCTCTGCACCCGGGCTTTCCAACGCACATCTGACCTACCAGCTTGTGAGGCCGGCTGCCCCATTCTTGTCTTCCCTCGGTGGGTCCCGCCACCAGGAGTTACAGGTTTAGGGCTCTTCATGTTTCACCTGCAGAAATCAGGAGTGTGTCACGAGCCTGCGCTGTGTGCTCCTGTGGAGGTCCTAACCCACGGTCTTAATGTTGGCCATCAGCCTCCAGGGCTGAGGAAGCAGCTTCCTGTTGTGTGAGCCACCTGTGGTGGTCAGCCGCTGCGGTCTAAGGTGGGCACGGGCCTCAGCAGATGCCCTGCCAGCTTCCAGCAAGCTGAGCTATCATGTCCCCTCACCCCAGGCTTCAGGTCACATGGCCTGTACCTCTCACCAGCTCCTGGTATGTGAGTGTGCAGCCTTGACTCGACTCGAATCCTGGGACACCTCCTCCTCCTCCTCCTGAGACCTGAAGGTCGGTGTGAGGGTTCTGCATCTGGGGCTAGCTAGGAGGTGGAGCCTGTGCCCTTGCTGTGCAGGCTGGTGGTGGTCCCTCAGCAGTAGACCTCACTGCCTGGCTGTCTGCAGGTGTGTGGGCCAGTGCGAGCTGAGCAGAGTCCCCTGGGGCTTGAGGAGCACCCTTAAGTCTGCCTGAATTTAGGGGCTTGTGTGGGCATATTTTTAAACCTCCTGTTTATTATTTTCCTTTCTTAAAAATGAAAAAGCCTTGCTCTGTCACGTTCTGTCCTGGCTGAGCCTCTGACATCCTAACCACACTTCCCTGAGGTTTCCAACTGTAGCAGTAGAACGGTGACAGAGGAGGGACAGGTGTGGACAGGGAAAGGAGCCAGGCCGGCCTCGAGGTTCTCAGCGGAGTCTGCAGCTGCCCTCCTGAGCTTGTTCCGCCAGGCAGTGTTGGGGGGTAGCCCTTGGCATGCCAGGTGACCGAGTGGCACCATGACAGGTGGGAGGGCGGAGAATGGCGTGCAGGGGTGGCCGCCTCACCCCGCGCCCACTGCTCCTCAGCACGTGTGCCCTCTCTCACCACCATTTCCCGTGTCACGGGGCCTCGGGTCTGCTTCAGCACAGTGAACACGTCTGTGTCTGACACATGCACTAGCCTGGGCAGTGCAGAACCTCATTTTCTGCTCTGTTCACATTCTCTTCAGAGTTTGGACTGTTCCGTAAAGATACAGACCTGTTATAACACATGCTACATATGTGTATGGATAAATGTGCATATATACTGGCTATGCATGTATACGTATCTGCAAGCACACATACTGTAGCGGGCACCACACACCTGTCCGTAAGGTCAGTGGGAAACAGGGTCAGCCTGCCGTGGCCCACGATGTGCTGCCCTGCACAGCAGGAACACAGGGGTGGCAGTGCTGGTCGGGGGGGGGGAACAGTGCTGGAGGGGACAGTGCTGGAGGGGGGAAAGGGGCAGTGCTGGCTGGGGGGCACAGTGCTGGCCAGGGGGCAGTGTTGGCAGGTGTGCACTGCGCCGTGGGTAAGGACACCATGCTGGCCATTGCACGTCTTAGTGTTGGGCCTGTCCCCAGCCAGTGCTGACTGTTCCGGAAGGAAGGCCCACTGCACAGACCAAGCTGGGGGTGGACAGCAACAGTGGCAGGACATGAGATGGGTGTGAGGAGCTTTGCCAACCCTGCCTCCCTGGGTCCCCCTCACCAGGGAGGAGGGTACAGGAAACGACTTGAGTCAGGCCACAGTGTTATGGGTCTCTCTTCAGTGTAAGAAGTTCATTTCCAGGGCTCGGGGTTCCTCGGGTAAAGTAGCCTGGGTCTGCAAGGCCAGCCAGAGTTGAGTTGGGAGTGAGGATTGAAATTAATAAAATACGCAATACATGGGATCTTCCGAGAGGCTCTGGCCGCCAGCCAGTCTCGCTTTATTCTTAAACACACCCAACACAAAGAGGTGTAACAAGAGGTGTGATTTTAGCAAGCTATTCCACCTGCTGTCACAAAACAAAAGGCGATGGACTTGCAAATTCTTCCCTGACTCCAGAGAAGGCCTGGTAAAAGCCAGTCTTCGCACTGAGATTTAAATATCAAAGCAGCTGCTGAAGACGGGACTGCGGCGCCGACACCTGGGTTTGGATTTTCCACACCCACGTAAAAGCCTTGCACTCGGCTGCTCACACCTGTAACTCCAGTGTGGGGTGGGGGTGGGTGTCTGGACATGGAGCCAGACAAGGAGACCCCTGTTGCTCTTGCACAGGGCCCTGGTTAGTCCCTGGGTCCCACATGGCAGCTCACGGCCATCGGTGACTCCAGTTCCAGGCACTCAGGCAGTGTGCAGACATACGTGCCAGCAGTCTACTCACAAAGGAGGTCCTTGTTGACTGCTCTCCTGCACACGTTTGCACACACACCCTCATGTTTGCACACACTGGTTTGTCTCCAGAAAGCTCATGTACAGTCCTCTCCCACCCCCACAGCAGAGCAGGGGCCCACAGAAGCCGCTGCTGCGGAGGGTTAGTCACAGTTTGCAGCTGGTAAAGCTCCAGGGCCATTTCTTCTCAGAATGGTGTCAGTACTGGCTGGCCCTTTGGAACATCTCCCCCTCAGCCAGGCTTGCCTCTCTCCATAGCAAGACTGCTGGGAAGCCACAGGGACCTCGGCCTGACCTTCTTTTCCTCCTGTGAGCCTCCTGCCAGGTGGGGGGAAAGTAAAAAAACCCCAGCCAGCAGTCAGGGAGACTTGTGCAAGGGGGAAGGGGTTCCTGAGTTGGGGTTCCTCTTCCTGGTGTGGTCCAGGCAGGGGGTTTGTAAACGTGGCTGCTACGGGTGCTGCCCACCCTGAGACACTGAACAGGGCCCGGCCAGAAGATGTACATGTGGCCTTGCCCAAGCTGGAAGCAGGCAGACAGACAGCTCTTCTCTGATGTGTGGGGTATGTGGCTTCATAGACCCCATCTGTTGGGAGGCTCTGGGCGTGGTGGAGCCCAGAGGGGCCATCTCCTTCAGTCCTTACAACAGGCTCACCTGCATTGGTGTTTGGTAAGTGGATAGAAGCAAGGCGTGTTCTTCCAGGTGGCCCTGCTGTCCAGGGAGCCTTGGCGGCCCCTGCCTCCGTCTGTTACACCACAGTTCTGTCTGTGCCTCCGTCTGATACCGTGGTTCTGCCAAAGCTTGTGATCTTGCTGGCTTAAGTAGGATGCTACAGTGCCTTTGGCAGTGGCCAGGGCATGCAGGAAAATGTGGCAACAGGAAGGATTCCATCATGACCACTGATGACCCCACACCTCTACAGTGGCTCCTCTACAGTGACAAAACAAGGGGCTCCGTTATAAGATTCCCCAGAAAGGAGACTAAAGCAAGAATGAAGAACAAGTCCTCTGTCCGTCCTACTCCCGGGTCACTTGAGTGAGCATCTGGAGAGAAGGCAGCCAGAAAGGCTAAACCAGCAGAGCACAGCCTTGCTCTGTGGGTGAACCCAGAGCCCACGCAGAACAAGCCTCCACACAGTCCGGCAGGGAGGAGTGGGGGCAGTTCCCGACACCTGGCCTGCGTTCAGGCTGCCAGACTGTAAGCAGCGAAGTTGGCTGAAGCCCAGTCAGTCCACCCATCTTTAGAACACTGGGATTTGGCAGAGTGTTTTCGTTCATCAGAGCACCCAGTTCCCCCTTCCATATCTGTCCTGCCTCAGCCAGTGCATGCTGACAGGCTCACATCTAACTAGAAACACCTTCCACCCTGAGGGCCCAGAAATAGCCAAGCCCTTCTCTTAGCTTTACCTCCGGGTGAGATCTGCACTGTGGCTGATCTGAGTCACCTGTTCTTTACCCTGACCCTTCGGTTACGGCAGTCCTGCTTCCGTCCAGCAGGTGGCGCTCCTGTGTCACGCCTTGGCGCCTCTAATTGAGCGGCTGTGTCCTGCTGTTCCTCTGTTTCACACACACACTGATTGGGTCACAGGAAACAGGGAAACGGATGCAGCACCGTTCTGCTGGGTCTGAGTGCACCTCTCAGAAAGCTGTGGCCTCCTGTCTTATGACAGGCCAGAGCCCCAACAGTCTGACTGCAAAGATGAAGAAAGTTCTCTCACAGCAGTCTTGGAGACATCCGGGTTGCTGTGTCTCTCCTGTGTGCCATCCCTAGCATGCTGTCTGTTCCCTCAGGCCAGTTTGCTTGTGGCTGGCAGATGGCAGCCATGGGCCCTCTTTCCTCTGCCAGTCTGTTGAGTAGGGACACAGACTGGCATCTTCACCTTGTGTGACCAGTCCCTCTGAGGCAGCGTGGCACTGTGTGGGTCAGAGCTCCGGAAGTGAGCTCTCCGGCACCCTGAGAGCTCTGTCTCTGCCTCCTTTAGGTCCCAGGAGAAGTGTGAACATACCAAGGAGGGAGCTCTTAGGAGGAGTGTGTGTAAATGACCATCCTACTGGGTGACCAGGAAACAGGGTGGGCACTGCCCCCGTGCCCCGGTGGCATCTGGCCATGCTTACTGTCTCTGTCTTCTTTGGATTGCCGTCTATGCTTAGATTTGAAACGCTTTCAAACAGCAGTGTGGGAACCGCCAGCTCCTGCCTAGACTGGCCGTCCTCGGCTCTGAATCATGAAGGCAGCCGTGTGCCCAGGGTACTTGAGAACACACATGGGTTATGTGGCCCTGAATCGACTCTCAAGTGTCCCAACCCTATTCCTTGCCCTGGAGGCTTCACCTATCAGGGAACATCAGAACGGCTGGGCGCCAGGACTAGAATTTCAACCAGGCATCACTTCTGACCACAGCCTGTGGTGGGGCTTCTGGACACTGGCTCTGACTAAGGAGCGCTCCAATTCCAAAAGAAGGGCCACCCAGACCAGGCAAGTGAATGTGACTTTATCCCCAAAATGCCTCGGTGCTGGCGCTAGTTACTGCACCAATGTAAGGGGTTGTGTTTGAAGCTCTCGCTGGGGTTCTGCAGGGCTCTGGCCGTGGTAATGTCTTTCTTTCATAGCACAGCTGTGTGCCGCATACGCAGGGCGTCCTGGGAGGCTGTTGAAACCACAAGGTACTTGACCGTAGAGCAGAGCCAGCTGCTACCGTTGAAAGGGAGGCTACTTAGCATAGCTCCTCTTCCAGGTAGAGGGGCTGCGGCTTCTTCTCAGAGAAGCCATCTTCCTTTCCACAGCTCTGTGGCTGTTTGGTGCGGGTGTGATTAGGGCAGCTCAGAGCCAATTCATCTAAACAAACAGCTCGAGGGGCTGGTGAGATGACGCAGTAAAGTGCTGCCCACCTGAGTGTGAGGGAGAGACCCTGTCTCAAAAATACAAGGTGGAGAGCGTTTGAGCAAAGCCGCTTGATGGGGACCACAGGCTTCCAGACGTGCGTGCACACGTGTGCCCACAAAGACAGACGTGAACAAAAAGATTTAAAGCAGCCTAACTTGCAATGTGGTTCGGTACTGGTTTTGTCACGTTAGCAGGGCGTGGCTGAGGAAGCGGGTGTGGGGGAGGCTGGGTGGCTGACCGCACTGACCTTGCTCTCCCTCCGCAGGAGTTTCCCGGGGATGGATGGGTGAGCCCCCAGCTGTGGCGCGGCCCAGCAGCCCTCCTCGCCGAGGCCCCCTGGTGGCGAGAGGATGCACCTGTCTGCGGTGCTCAACGCGCTCCTGGTGTCCGTGCTGGCCGCCGTCCTGTGGAAGCATGTGCGGCTGCGCGAGCACGCGGCCACGCTGGAGGAGGAGCTGGCCCGCGGCCAGCAGGCCCTGGACCCCATGCCCGGGCCGAGGGTCGACTACCCGCGGGCCCTGCAGATCCTTACGGAGGGGGGCACGCACATGGTGTGTACCGGCCGCACCCACACGGACCGCATCTGCCGCTTCAAGTGGCTCTGCTACTCCACCGAGGCTGAGGACTTCATCTTCTTCCACGGCAACGCGTCGGTGATGCTGCCCAACCTGGGCTCCCGGCGCTTCCAGCCGGCGCTGCTGGACCTGTCCACCGTGGAAGACCACAACGCCCAGTACTTCAACTTCGTGGAGCTGCCTGCCGCGGCGCTGCGCTTCCTGCCGAAGCCCGTGTTCGTGCCCGACGTGGCCCTCATCGCCAACCGCTTCAACCCCGACAACCTCATGCACGTCTTCCACGACGACCTGCTCCCACTCTTCTACACGCTGAGGCAGTTCCCGGGGCTGGCCCGAGAGGCGCGGCCCTTCTTCATGGAGGGCTGGGGCGAGGGCGCGCACTTCGACCTCTACAAGCTGCTCAGCCCCAAGCCGCCGCTGCTGCGCGCACAGCTCCGGGCGCTCGGCCGCCTGCTCTGCTTCTCGCAGGCCTTCGTGGGCCTGTCCAAGGCCACCACGTGGTACCAGTATGGCTTCGTCCAGCCGCAGGGCCCGAAGGCCAACATCCTGGTCTCCGGCACCGAGATCCGGCAGTTCGCCCGCTTCGTGGCTGAGAAGCTGAACGTGAGCCGCGCGGGGCCGCCCCCGGGCGAGGACTACATCCTGGTCTTCAGCCGCACGCAGAGCAGGCTCATCCTGAACGAGGCCGAGCTGCTGCTGGGGCTGGCGCAGGAGTTCCAGATGAAGACGGTGACGGTGTCGCTGGAGGACCACGCCTTTGCCGACGTGGTGCGGCTGGTGAGCAACGCCTCCATGCTGGTGAGCATGCACGGGGCGCAGCTGGTCACGGCCCTCTTCCTGCCGCGCGGGGCCACGGTGGTCGAGCTCTTCCCGTACGCCGTCAACCCCGACCACTACACCCCGTACAAGACGCTGGCCACGCTGCCTGGCATGGACCTGCAGTACGTGGCCTGGCGGAACATGATCCGGGAGAACACAGTGACACACCCCGAGCGGCCGTGGGACCAGGGGGGCATCACCCACCTGGACCGTGCTGAGCAGGCGCGCATCCTGCAGAGCCGAGAAGTGCCCCGGCACCTGTGCTGCCGGAACCCAGAGTGGCTGTTCCGAATCTACCAGGACACCCGGGTGGACATCCCGTCCCTTGTGCAGGCCATTCGGCGTGTGGTGAAGGGCCAGCCGGGGCCGCGGAGGCAGAGATGGACAGTCAGCCTGTACCCAGGGAAGGTACGGGAGGCCCGATGCCAGGCATCGGTGCAGGGTGCCACCGAGGCCCACCTGTCCGTGTCCTGGCAGATCCCGTGGAACCTCAAGTACCTTAAAGTTCGGGAAGTGAAGTACGAGGTGTGGCTGCAGGAGCAGGGGGAGAACACGTATGTGCCTTACATGCTGGCCCTGCAGAACCACACCTTCACGGAGAACATCAAGCCCTTCACCACCTACCTAGTGTGGGTCCGCTGCATCTTCAACAAGAGCCTCCTGGGACCGTTCGCAGATGTGCTGGTGTGCAGCACGTAGCCAGCAGCCAAGGCCAGGTCTCAGCTTAGCTTTCCCAGTCCCGGCCAGGGGCAACTGTGGTGGTTAATTATTTATTGAGCAGGCCCCGGCAGGAGCTGTTTGCAGGCGTCCTCTTTGCCCTGAAGAGGTGGGGCCTGGCCCTCTGACCATCGCTCCTCAGGAGGGATTTCTTAGTGGTGAGGAGCATGCAGCCAGGCCCGGGGATCTCCTCTTGCTGAGCAAGTTCACTCTGCCCTGCCTTGGCCTTGATGCAGGTCCTGGCTTCTAGACAGTGTGGTGGGGTTGGTGGGTGGGGCAGAAACTCTGTGAACTTCATCTGTAGCCGAGTGGCAGGTGTATTTGGAGCAGACATTAAATGATTGTGAACATCTTGGTCAAGTCTCTTAATGTCTTGTTAGCATAGAATTACACCTTGTAATGTGTTTCCTGTGACTTTTTTGTTTGGTGTTTGGCTTTTCAAGACAGGGTTTCTCTGTGTAGCCTTGGCTGTCCTGGACTCACTCTGGGAGTGAGTGCTGGGATCACTGGGCCAGTTTCATGGGACATTTTCATGCGTGTTTATAATGCCCTTCAGTACTGTTCCCTCTGTTAACCTTTCCCGTTTCTCCTCCGACTGAGCCTTTCCTCTTTGCAATCCACTCACATATTTTCAAGTCCTTTTGGATGTCTTTCTTCAGATGAGCTAATGAGTTCCACTAGGGTTGCCCACAAGCCCATGGTGAGGGTTTGTTCTCATGGGCACCTTACTGCTGACTACACAATAAGATGTCTCCCTCCATCCACTGCTGTAAAATCCTCAGTGGAGTACAGATGGGCCCGAGCTTGTGCTGGTCATCACAGCTGCCGTGAGTTCAAGGGTGCAGCAGCCTTGTCAGACCCAGGAGTCAGCTATTTTGCTACCCCTTCCGAGTTTCTTGAACCTTGGCAAGGGTAATATAGATGCCCCGTGGATGAGCTTTCAATAGTCACTAACTCTAAGCTATGAGACTACAGGTAAGAAAAATAAAATTAAATAAATAAAAAAGCCCTGGCAAAGCTTGCAGCACTGACCCACAGGCGTGAGGCTAGTTAGAGGAGAATTTCCTAAGCATGCCGTATCCATGAAATAAAACAGCAGTGGCTTCCCCTGTTGGAGCCCTGGTCTGCCCAGCCCTGAATAGGTTACAGCATCAAACCTCAGTTCCCTCCTGTGGAATGGTCCTCAAGTCCAGTCAGGCAGCTGGTTTCACCAGAACACACCTACCACTCTCGCCTCCGTGTCCCCTCTTGCCTGGCAATGGGATTGTCTGCAGCCAATTAAAGCTGTTTATACCTCACCTAGTAGCCTGCGTAGCACTTTACACTGCCAGAGCCAGTGAACAGGAGGAGGACTTTCCGGTTCTCCTGGGTGTCTCTGCCAGTGACAGTTGTTTGGTGTTGTCAGAAGTAGGGTTTTTATCGAGTTCTAGTGAGCAACTAACAGTGTCAAGTGCCTGTATTCAGGAGTGGTTTGAGGAGCCACCGTACCCTGACAACTCACAGGAGCCAGCCTTTGGACAAATCTCACTGGACAGCAGGAAGCAGAGTTGACAGTACCCAGGTGACCTTTAGCTTTGATTGGCTAAGGATATGACAGTGGGGTAGCCCGAGGCTGTGAAGGGAGGTCATTTGGTGCCCACCTGCCTGGGCAATGTCTCCTGCAGAGGCTGTGATGAGGATACAGCCCTTGGGATACCTACGATTTACCCGCACGTGACCTAGGTGGTGCCTGCTGCCCTCTCCCTGATCAGTCGACGCTGAACCATGGACACACTCTCAGTCAAGTTGGAGAAAGGAGTGGCTATCAACGAGCTACTGTTCAGCCTTTCTCCCAAAAGAAAATCCTAGCCAAGGACATGCGATGACATAAACAAGGAAAATTAAAACACAAAACTGAAATTTCCTACTTAACGGCCATTAAGAGGCAAATAAATATTTATCTAGTGGGACAGAGAGATGACTCAGCAGTTAAGGGCGCTGTCTGCTCTTTCAGAGGACCCAGCTTCAGTTTGTAGCACTCAGGACAGCTCCCAGCCATCTGTAACTCGGTTCCAAAGGGTCCCATGTCCCCTCCCAGCTTCTGTGTGCAGGTTTTGCACACCATACATGCAGACAAGCCACTCATACACACAAAATAGGATAACTATTTTAAAGTGGACACTTGGGCCACCAGAATAAAGCAACCTGGATTAGAACAGTGGCCCGTCGAAGCAGGGAGTTAAACCCTGTTGGCAGGGCACAGCACAGCTCACAAATGGGCCTCTGTCTGCCTCGGCATTTATCTGAGAAGAGTTTGCTTTCAGATGGGGACAGAATAGACTCTTGAATAGAATCTGGAGCAGGGAAACTTCAGTTGCATCCCAATTCAAACACTTCCAAATGCAAATTTCAAATAGACGCTGAAATAAAAGATGTGCACAAATGATACTTCTAAAGGAGTAGCAGCCTTTCTGAGAAGGCACAAACCCCGGGAGACTCACAAATTTGACTGCCTAGAATTACAGCTTCCTATTCCACAAAACAGGGTCGAGCTGTAAATGACAGACTGGGGAAACAGACAAGTCTAAAAGCGAGGGCTGAGTGTTTCTCGGATTCTCGTCACTGCCTCGGAAAGGAAAACAGAAGAGCTGGCCCACAAGACATGCAGCGGCTAGCGTGGAAGTGAAGATAATGTCCACAGTAATAAAGGCTTCTCCATGCTGGCGGGATGGCTCTGTGGTTAGAGCAGTTGTTGCTCTCGTAGAGGACTAAACAGTTGAGTCCAGGCTGTAGCACCTTACAGAGTGGCGCCCAGCCCAGATGTCCAGTTCCAGGGCATCTGATTCTTCTTGGCCCCCATGGCACCTACATGTGTCAGACACTCACACACATACACATAAATAAACCTGGGGCCTGGAGAGATGGCTCAGTGGCTAAGAACTCTGGCTGCTCTTCCTAATGATCCAGATTCAAATCTAGCCGTGTGGTAGCTCACAACTGTTTGTAACTCAAGTCCCAGGGACTTGACACCATCTTCCAGATTCTGCAAACACTAGGTGTGCACATGGTGCACAGATACACAGCCAGGCAAAAAACCCATGCACATAAAAATAAATAAGTTTTCAAAGTAAACAATGAATCTTTAGAAAGCAGATTCCTCTGGCTGGGCATAGTTCAGCTGGTGGAGTCCTTGCTTAGCATGCATGAAGTTCCAGGTTCATGGGTGTGCCCACGTGTCTGCAAACATGCACACACAGCACTGCATGTACATGTTCAGGGATGGTTCACAGGACACTCTTGAACATATTCATTGGTGCATGAGAGTGATAACCAGAGCTGGGAACGTGGGCAGGGAGTGAGGCTACAGGCCCTCCACTGTCCGAAGCAGACGAGCCATCCCATGGCAGTGTAAGCTCCTTCCCCTCTGGCTCTTCCCACTTGTCATTGGGGTGGCGGCGGCTGTCAAAGTTTGGGAGCACTCACCAGCTCAGCCTTACAGGAAATCTTCCAGCAGGCATGCTCTGCCCAGACAGCGATGGGCTCACGGGTCCTGCTCCCTGAACAGCGTGAGGTTGTGCGTCTGGATGTATGCCAGCAGGACCTGTGCTCGCCTCTCCAGGGTCTTGAGGACCTGCTTCAGGCCCCTGGCTCCACCCTGGCTCTCCCAGAACACCTGGTCCACCTGCAGCGACTTGAGCAGCAGGTTCGGAAGACAACCTGAAGCAAGAACCTTCACAGCGGATTCGGGAAACCTGGATCCAAAGCCCCAGAGCCCGTGCAAGAAAGAAAAGGCCCGAGTAAGCTCAGGGAGCCCCCACAAAGTGTGAACCCAGAACTTGCTCTGCTGGGAACCCAGCACAGTTGGACAGGGAAGTCTCAGGCTTGTGCCCAGCAGCTCCTCATCCGAGAATTCTGTGAGCTGCTGTGCTCTGAAAGGCGAGGAAGGCACTCTCAGCCAACCCCCATCCTGCAGTGAAGCCTGGAGACCCAAGTCTACCTCTCTGGGCTCGGCCAGGCACCCCTGAGGCCTCAGAGGGCCCTGGGGAGCCTGCGCTGCCACTGGGAGTGAAAAGGGAAGGGCGGGCCTTCAGGCTAGCCCTCACACTGACGCAGGGCAGCTGGTCTCTGCAGGTCCTCTGGGTAGGGGGGGCGGCCCGATGACTGTGGCCTGTCTCAGCCTCCCCCAGCCCTCTGTGGCCTCAGGCCCAGCTCTGGTCTGATAGACTTTAGCCATCTCAGGGGATGAAGGCTCCACAATGTACAGCAGGGCCAGCAGGCCTCACCAAAACCTCTACCCAGCACCCCACATGCTCACCGGTTTATGCCTTCCAGCAGCCGAAAGTTCAGCTTGTCCTCCGGATGCTGCAGTCGGCCGGCATTGTCTATGTACACCAAGTGAGCGGGATCGCTGCTCCGGACCTCAGAGAAGAAAATGGATGGAACAGCTCAGGGTAAGGGCAGCGCATGACTGGTGCCACACAGCCATTTCAGGGGACCCCACGAGCATCCACAGCTGTCTGTACCACGTCCCCTACATCTCCCCATGGTCCCACGGCTGGGGCTTACCATCTCCACGGATCCTCCCAGCAGCCTTAGGAGGCCCAAAACTGTCGAGCAATTAATACATATCACATCGCTAATAACCAGCTGGCAACAAACGCAAACCTGGACACGCAGCAGTGAGCCATAGCCCCGTGCCAAACTGCAAGGCAAGGGGGCTGATTCCTGGGTCAGGAGGCTGAGTGGGGACTGGAAAGGAGCCTGGTCCAGAGGGTCAAGTGCTGCACGCCTCATCACACTTACACATGCTTCACACACACACACACACACACACACTTTTAATACCTGGTGCATTTGGGAATAAGAGGCCATCTCTTCCGGCCCACACTCCCAAGCACACACCCTGGACCCACTTTCTCCAGAACTCCGTGCTGCTTTCCATAGCCCTTCCCAGCAATCTCGGCTTGAACTATGACCTCAGGGCCTCAGGACCCAAGCGTGCCCTCTCTACCTCTTCTCCCTTCCACTGACAACCCAGTTAACAAAGTCCACCCCTAAAAGACCTCAAGGTTCCCTACAGTCTTAGGGATACACCCACTCTACCTCAGCCACATTCTAAATATCCATGTTGTCTGTTTTACATACTTGGCCTCCTTGCATTATTATCTAAGCCACGGTTTGCTGCCAAAGAAAAGAAAGAAGCCTGGGGAGAAGACTGTGTCTAGTCATTGAGAGTAGCCTGCCCAGTGCTCACGTGACGGGCTGCGCATGCGCAGGAGACCTACCAGGATGTGGACCAGCCGCAGCTCCTCCGGGTTCCTGCACTTCTCCCGGAGCCCCTCTTCTACACAGGGATCCAAGGGCTCAGGCTCGAAGCCACAGCAGTAGCGGTCCAGGCGGTCATGTACCTGCAGAGAAGACCCGGTGTCAAGGCCGCTTGGCCTGCTGGGCCCCACCAGCCTGGGGCCTCTCTGGGACAGCCCTCGGGGACTGTGCGTGCTGGTCAGCTGTGTAGTGGCCCCCACCTAGGAAGGGGCCACCTGCCCTAACTCTCCATTTACTCCTGAAGCTCATGGCAGTATCCTGAAGGTGAACTTGGGGATCACAGGACCCCTCTCTCTGCCCCTCTCTGCTTTCCTCAGCAATACCCCTCTCTTTAAATTGGCCTTAGAAAGGGGTGGCCAAGTTTAATCCTTTAAGGCTACCAGAGCCAGGACCCAACACTGCTCCATTAGTGCCAGGCCAAGAGGATGGACCGGGTCACAGAGCTGCTGGTATGTAAAGGATCGTTGCTCCGTGGTCAGCGCCTAACATCACTCCCCCTTACTGAGGACTACATCATCCCGAGCTCAGGCAATTCCAGGTCATAAAGGACAATCACACAGCTGGATTTGGACAAGGCGTACCTTATATGGGAAGGGGGGGGTCTGACGGTGGAGTCCACAAAGCTGACTGGAGTCTATATCCCCACTGGCTGAGCAGCAACAAGAGGAAGAAGGCATCCCGACTTCCTGCACAGGGGCCCTGCCCTGCCGAGTCATGTCTGCATGCAACTGAGGTGGCCCAGAGTCTCAGTCACATGGTGCACAGGGACCCAGGCTGCCCGGCCACACACTCCCCAGGTCCCCAGAGCTTCACCCTCTGTTCTCTCCCTCCCTTGCTGGATCAAGCAGAACCTGTGTTCCCTGCAATCCTACTCTAAGTCTTCTCCCTTCCAGGTGCAAGGTGCTCAGGTGCAGAGGTGAAGAAGAGCTCTTGATCCCAGCCCCGGCTCACTGTAAAGGGCCCCATCACCCCACCCCCAAGTTCAGAGAGGCCTTCTGGCGCCTGAACAGGCACTGCCTGCCCATGTGGCAGGCTGGGAGTGACAGAACTGCTCCTTTCACCAGAGGCACCGCCCAGGCACTGGCCTGCCAGGTGCTAAGCAGACACTGCCCCTGGGGGCGCTCCACATAGATGCTCCTTAGGGCCAGCTCTTAGCTGCCTACTGCGTAGCCTCCTCGGGGCCACATCTTCCTGCTCTGCCTCTCTTCCCCACGGGCAGCCACCTCCAGACCAACCACCTCCTCAAAGAACTGCTAGTTCTCAGGTCCTACTGTTTCAAGAGGAGCTTGATGGGTCCCCAGCCATCTCTGTTGCTGTCCTGGATGGGTTCCTCTAGCTGCTGTCCTGCCTCACCTCAGAACACTGACCTCCATGCACCTCACCAAGAATAAAGAATAGATGTGACTTAAAATGTGTAAATGGCATAGCCATCCTCCACGTGGCCGTGTGGCGAATCACACAGGTAGGGGACCATCTATAGTGGGGCATGTGCTTTGGACAGGTGATTGCAAGAGTTCCCAGGAAGAACTGGCCAGAGGGTCCCCTCAGGAAAGAGGAGCTTCCCCAGCGCAGCGGCCCAAGGCCTGGAACACAATGTGGAGGAAGGATGCATCAGGACAGCAATGGTGCGTGTGACGGTTAGGGCTTGTTGTGGTTGTTTTGTCGTTTTGGAGGAGGGAACTTCAATTGAGAAAATGCGTCTGTCAGTTCAGGTAAGTCTGTGAGGCATTTTCTCCACTGATGGCTGATGTAGGTCGGCCCAGCCCAGTGTGATTGCGCCACCCCCAGGCTGAGGAAGCCACGGGGAGCAAGCTGGTGAGCAGCATCCTCACGGCCTCTGCTTCAGTCCCGCCTCCAGGCTCCTGCCTGAGTTCCTGCCCTGACTTCCCTTCACAAGGAACTGTGAGCTGGAACAAACCCTTTTCTTCCCAAGCCTTTGGGCGTGGTGCTTACCACAGCGATAGAGAGCGAATTAGGACAGCAGGCCAAAGTCCTGCCAGCTGCTGCCTCTGGCTGTGGCTCAGTGCTGAGACCATAGCAAGACTGGACTGTGGGCACCGCTCTGGCAGTGCTCTGCCCTTTACACACAGTCAGAGCCAGCAGAGGACCCCTACTCCTGCCAAGCCCCCCGACCAGGCCTCCAGGCTGCTCCATCCAGACTTCCAGCCATGCAGTGTTTATCTGCAGAGCAGGCTTCAGGGAGTGTCAGCCAGCATAACATACTCAGCCCTGGCCTGAAATCCGAGCCCTCCTGGGTGCCTGGCAGGAAGAGCGTGCCTGCTGAGGTGCCAGCTTGATTATTTTGCCACGCTGTCTGCTTTGTTTTCCCATCAGCTCAAGCCACAGCCGCAGCCCACATTCCTTCAGGACTTCGCCCTTCCTCCACTCTGAAAAAATGAGGAGTTACCCAAAGAAATGATTCTGCGCAGCGCCAGTGCCTGAGCCAGCGCTGCAGCGCTGCGAACTGGACCTCAGCCTTTGGCTTTCGCTAGGGAGGCCTTGCAAAGCGCAGGCTGTTCGGCACCACCCTGGGAGCTTTACCCAGCACTGTGCACTGGGTTCCTCCAGGCAGCCAACAGGGACTCTTCCGACTGTGGAGAGGACAGTGAGCCATGCCGGGATGACCACAGTGCTGAAAGGCTATGGTGCTCCCTGGATCTGAAGCCAAGAAGTCTGGCTCTCACCATGAAGACAGACATATATTTTCTGGCATTCAGGGCTGTGAATTCTTGGATGGGAAGATAAGTTGCCAAAATAAAATAAATAACTAAAATGAACAATCTGATCACAGGACCCAGAATGCATTCAATGCAAATTGACACTTAGTGAGTCCTCGGGACACGAGAGTGGATGATGCACGGAGGACACCACGGGGCCCCAAGGAGACCTGTGGTCGCTGGAAGCCTGCCCACCACCCCCACCACCCGTGTTGGTGGAGGTCTGCTCTGTCACCTCCCATGCAGAATATCCAGGTAGGACCAGACCTGCAGTTGGCCAAGGAAGGCCACTGGACCCTCTGGAGGCCTGGAAGGTCGGGGAGGGGCCAGCGCGTGCTATCGGTGGCCCTACTCAGCTGACCAGGCTCCTAGGCCAAGCCCTGTGATTGCAGAACTGAGGTCTGGCATTCCTGTGGCCACACCCTTCAGCTGGGACCTCCTCATTTCCCTTTTCACTTGGCAGCCCAAGGGTCCTGAGACCTTCGCTGAGGATGGGGCTCATTCTCTCCTTCATAGAAACACTACCTTTCCTCATAGCTCAGGGCCATATGCACACATACACATTACATATGCACATACATGTACATACACATGTACACATACACAGATTAAAAGTAAATAAGCCAACAAACCAGGCATGGTGGCATGTGCTTCTCTATGTAGCGCTGGGGAAGTGAAGGCGGGGATCCTCGGGCTCAAGCACCTGCTGGGCTAGCCCATGTGGCCAGTTCCAGACACCTGAGGAATGAAATGCAACTCTGACCCCAACGTGTGCACACACTATCCACACATGCTTACATGCAGGAAAGGGGAGTGAGGAATAAAATGGGGTTAGCAGCCAGGAGCAACAACATGGCCACATGGAAATGACAACCCCTCCATAGCCAGTGAACAGGGCCCCGGACCTCTGCAGGGAAGAAGGATCCTGTCAGGTCACAGGAGACGAAATGTCTCAAAATGAAGAATGAGCAGATCTGAGGGTTGCCGTCACCATGATGAAGCACCATGGCTAAAGGAAACTGGGGAGGAAAGGGTTTATTTGGCTTACACGTCCAGCCAGCAGTCCACTACTGAGGGGAGTCAGGGCAGCATCCTGAAGGCTGGAGCTGAGGCACAGGTCTTGAGGGTACTGCTCACTGGCTGCTCAGCCTTTTTCTTATAGAACCCAGGACCACCAGCCCAGGGGGTAGTACCACCCAGAATGGGCTGGGCCCTCCTGCATCAACGACTAGTGGAGAAAATGACCGACAAGCGGATCCCATGGAGGCATTTCACACCTGAGGCTCCCTCCTTTCAGATGACTCTAGCTTGTGTCGGGTCAACATAAATTGCCCAGGACAGAGCCATGAGGCAAAGGCACGATGCCTCCCAGAAGCATGGGCCGATGGAGCACGAGGGCCCATCCCCGCCAAGGATGTTTGGTGGTTTGGTTTGGTTTGGTTTGGTTTGGTTTTGGGACAGGGTTTCTCTGTGTAACCCTGGCCATCCTGGAACTTACAGTATAGACTAGGCCGTCCTTGACCTCAGAGATCCATCTGCCTCTGCTTCCCAAGTGCAGGGATTAAAGTCATATGCCACCATGCCCAGTGAATAGTACATTTTAGGATGCAACTTTGCTGTCAGTCCACCAAAATTAATTCCAGTAAAATTCCAGAAGGCCTGGGGAACGAAACAACGGATTAACTCACTGACTGTAAAATCACACAGAAACACTATTCCAGCAAGTTCTGAAAATGAGCCCTGAGAAAGAGAGCCCACATGCACACACACACACACACTTTGTAACTGAAACACTGTGACTCTGGCACAGGGAACAGAACAGTCTAGAAACAGCCTCACAAACATAAAGAAGCTGCCTGTCCAGGGAAGGAATGAATCTCCACGAAATGACACTGAGACATTTAGGCTTAAAATATTTCCAGATGGACCCAAGATGGATAAGAAATCATAAGAGAACTTTAAAAATAACTGAAGTAATTACAGACTCACAAATCGGACAGCAAAGCTTGATCATGTTACAGAGCAAGGAGAGATTTCTACACAGCATGAAGTTTGCAGGAAATGCTGACGATTGCAGCTGTGAGGCAGGGTCACACAATCACACCCTCTGCTCACCGTCCCCAGACCAGCCCCAAGCTAGTTTTCTTTTGTGAGTTTCACTGTGGGATTGGGCCCCACACACGCTTGGGTGGCCGCCTTCTCTCTCACAGGGGGATCAGCCCAGTGGGCTGTGGTGCTGGACTCTGTTGCTAAGGACTGAGACAAAAGCACCAGTTTTAGTGAGGGGCCAGGGCGGCACAGGCTGTGACAGAGACAAGGGACAATGGGAGCCATCGTGTTGGCCCCATGAAGAGGCAGCGCCCAGGCCAGAACCCTGGAGGCTGGGGCCTCGGGGGCCATGAGACCCCTTCAAACGCCAACACTGAGAACTTAACTCACAGCTCACCTGACGGACACAGTTCAGCTGTGGCGCACGCCCGGAAGGCAGGCTGCCGTTGAGACTGTCTCCAGATGTAGCGTGGCCATTGCCAGCCACGACACCATAGGAGGCCTCGCAGGTGACCCTCTGACAGCCCTCTGTGCGGGGGCAGGAGCACAAACCTCACAGGGCCTATGAGCACCACCCCAGGTCTACAAGCAGTTAACAGTTATGGGGGTGGGGAGCTGTCCACGAGAGGTAACCCCTCACCCATGTTCCCATGAGCAACCCCAGTGACCTCAGTGCGACCTTTCCCTCCTCTCTGTCTTACTCTCTCTTCCTCCCACCCCCCTCTCTTTTCTCTCTCCCTCTCTTCCATCCCTCCCTCCCTCTCTGGAGTGAAGAGAAATTGACCCCCCAGGAAACACATGGGAGAAGAGCCCTTTGCACAGGGAACTGTGGGAAGGTGCCAGAGCCCAGCACTTTCTTCCTGGCCTCTCAGGAGGCCTCTGGGTGCCCCAGGTCCTGAGGGGTTGCCAGCAGGAGTGGGGGGGGGAGACCATTAGCAGACCACCCTAAGCAAGCTGCATCTGGCTGGTAGCCAGCTGGGCTCCTTCTTCCCTGAGAGGTGCACACTCTGCGGCCCCTCCCTGGGCTTCCAGGGAGGTGCTGTGAGCCAGTTTTCTTGAGTGCTGTCCAGGGGAAGGTGGCTTGGCCCTGGGGTCTGACCACACAGCTGACCTGTGTGTGCCATGGCTGCAGCTGAGGAGGGTCCGTGCTACAGCCCCAGACACGAACACAGGGCCCTGTGCAGAGTGGAAAGCACTCTGGAGTGCACCGAGGGAGCCGGGCTCTGCTCGGGGCTGCTCTCTAGGTGTCAGGGCCCCTCAGCCTCCCTGCAAATGCTGCCTCTGCCTCTCCCCTGATTCCCGGCCAGCTCAGCGATGACTATGTGAGAACGAGTGTGCTCTGCGGCCAGGCTCTCAGTGCCGGGCTGTGACCTTGAACTAGCAACCTCTCAGACCTCAATGGCTCAGCTTTATTCTTCACTAATAACTACTGTGTCTGTGTGTGTATGTTCACGTGTATGCTTGTGCATACAGAAGCCAGAGGCACACACACATGCATGTTCACATGGGTGCTCGTACCTGTCTGTGCAGACACCTCAGGTGTGCTCCTCCTCCCAGCACGGGGATCCCGAGCACACACAGCCTCACTTGGGGAGCGGGGGATGGATGCGGGTCTACATGCTTGCACAGTGGTCTCCCCAGCCAGCTCAGGCTTAGGACATGGGTAAACATGGCATCTCACCAGCAAGGTGCCACGGGGCTGGCTGGGTCTGTCCCTGAAGAGACTTGGGTGAGGGTCATGTTTGCCCAGCATTCTTATGTTGAGTCTACCCTAAAGGGCCCAGCACACAGGAGCCACTAAGGCTGGGGACCTGACACAGGCAGGGCCCAGGATGCTAGGACACGACCCCAATGAGGTAGTTATCTAACCCCAAGGCTGGCCAGCCCCAGAGCTGTGGGAACTCGCACGTGGGGCATGCCTCGGTTTCCTTCCCATTGCTGTGATAGAACTCCCGAGAAAGCAGCGTAGGAGACAGGGGTCCTGCGTTAGCCCGTGACGCCAGGACCATTGCCACAGCCTGAGATGCCGGGACCGCCATCACGGCCTGTGACACCGGGACTGCCAGCCATCACAGCCCACGATGCCGGGACTGCCGCCACGGCCTGTGATGCCATCATAAGGGAAACATGTCATCATGGGCAAGACTTGTCCCATGAGAGGGAGCCAGCCACTACCAAACGTTCCTTTCTCTCTCTGCTCCGTGTGCAGGTGTAAGTGGCCGGCTGATGGCCACAGCCTCCACCTCCGCCCAGGGTCCCACCTCACCCTCCAGTAGGCGCCTTTGGGCTTTTCTTTTGCCGGCAGAGAAGCAGGAAGCTCAGTTGGTCCCAGTGAGTCCTCAGTGCTCAGAGCGACGGGCACCCCCTGTACGTTTTCCTTTCTCTCTCTTCCTCCCTTTCCCCCCACCCTGCCCCTTTAAGTTATACAGCCCTTTGACTCCGTGCTGGTTCAGGGTTAACACCATCTGTTGTTCTTGCAGCAGGCCTGATTTGATTCCCAGCGCCCACGTGGCCATTCACAACCATGTTCAAGGCACTTAAGTCCTCCCTCTTCCGGCCTCCTTGGCCGGAAGTGCACAAGCACTAAACATACAGTCATGCAGGCAAAACACCCATAAACATAAAATAAAATATGGGATTTGGGGTAGAGGTCCTGCTTTTGTAACTTGGGATTAAAACAGAATTTTCAGTAATTTCTGACATGGCCCTAAACATACTTCTGCCACTTCTGTAACAGTGTGTGTGCATGTGTGTACGTTCATTTGTGTGTGTGTGAGTATGTGTGTGTACATGTTCATGTGGGAGTGCCATGGAAGTGGGCACGCATATGTGAATGTATGTCTCAGTTACTTTCTGAGACGGGGACTCGCACTGAGCCTGCAGCGCACTGACCCCTGGCTGCCTGGCCCACCTCCCCAGTCTGGGACTACAGCCCGCACTGCTTGGCCAGATTCTTCAGTGTTTCTGCTGGGAACCCAAACTCAGCTCCTCACACTCATATGGCAAACGGGTTAGTGCTGGAACCCCCTCTCCCCAACCCCCAAGTCTGCCTTTTTGTGTTGCTCATTTATCAAAGACTTGTTCTCAGCACTGATGACTACAAAATCAACATATCGATCAACTATGAAAAACAAATGCTGAGGTACCCTCCATCCAGCTGTATCAAGTTCTAAGCCAACATGTAACTCTTCATTCAAAAACAAATGCACATGTACTGCTCATTAATATACAAATTTGCATTCGTCTTTGGTGAATGGCAAGATTTTATATATGCCTAAAATATTTTAAAAATAAATTTGTTTGTTATTTATTATCAGTAAATATTTTATTTATAGACCTATTTTACACTCCTATATACCCTGAGTAACAAACATTTCTTGTGTAAAACAGGGTCACAAATACAATTCTTTTGTTGGTAGTGGTTGGGTTTCTGTTGTTTGGGGGTTTTGCCTGCTTGTTTGCCTGTGTATGAGACCAGAAGAGGGCACAGATCCCCTGGGACTGGAGTTACAGATGGCTGTGAGCCCCCACGGGAATCAAGCCTGGTCCTCAGTAAGAGCCACATATCCAGCCCCTGAGTGCAAAATGTTTAAGAAGCCCTGCTCTAGGGCATCACTAGAAAATCAGGCAGGGAAGTTACAGCTTCTGGATGGTCAAAAGTCCAGCCCTGGGGAGTGGGCATCCAGCTGGGCAAAGCTGGCCTTCACCTGACACCCCTCAGCCCTGCTCCCCATTGCCCAACCACACCTACCTGCAGCAGGAAGTCAAAGAGTGCCAAACGTGCCCACTCAGCATGCTGGATGCCCAGGCACGTGGAGCTGCAGCCTCGGGCCAGCATAGCCTGGTACTGCAGCCAGCCCAAGGCCAGAGAGTTCTGGTCCTCCTCCGGGTCTCCCAGGTGCTGCACATCCGGCGCCCACCAGATGACGGGCCTCAGGCTGCCATCCGTGAAGCGGTAGGGCAGCAGGGGGCTGTGGAAGCTGCGTGCTATGGCAGGCAGGCTCCGTCGGAGTCCCAACACCCGGTCCACGTGGAAGGATAAGACCTCGTGCAGGTCCCTGGGCCTCTTGATCAGGCCGCAGAGGCCCCAGGCGCAGAGCTGGCTGAGCCGGAGCGGCGGCGTGTCCCGCCGGGCACCCGCGGCAGACAGTCCTACCTGCAGCACCTGCCCATGGGCAGGGACCCTGGCTGTGCCCACCACCTCCCCGTGGGCCAGCAGCCGGAGAGTCTGTCCATCACGCTCGGTGAACCACGGTGGGACCTGCCCCTCCGGCGCTGCGCTGGCCAGCCCAGGGCTCTCCGTGCGGCACCACGGGGACCCCCGCAGCTCCTCAGCGGAGCCAGGCCACCAATGAGCCGCCGACTCTGAGGGGGCGCCCCCAGCCTTTCCCTGGGCTCCTGGCAAGGGGTCCCTGCCGGCTGCCGTCTGGGGCCTGACGCTCCAGGCAGCAGTCCTCCTCTGTGCCCCGACAGCTGCCTGCCTGCTCCCCGAGAGTCGGGTAATCTGGGGGTCAGCCTTACTCTGCGTCTCGTGGACCGGACCATCATGCCCAGGCGGGGCCAGGGTTGTGCCTTCTGCCTCTCTGGCCTCATCCTCCATCAGAGGCGCGGGATGCTGGGGGCTGAGCATGTGCTCTCCCGCCACAGTGACCCCCAGTGGGTGTCTGTTTCTGTCCACTCGCCTTCCGTGGCCCTGCTCCTCGGCACAGACCACGGTGGAATTTCTGGGCCAAGCCCGGCCCCTCCAGAGCTTCCCCAGCCGCTGCCTCCAGCTAGAGTTCAAAGTCTGCAGAGCACCAGGGTTAGGCATGCCACTTTCCGCCCGAGGCCTGGGACCGCGTCCTGGGGTGGAAGCTGGAGGCTTTGGAGGAAAGTGGGTGACAGCCACTGCAGACAGGACCAGCAAGAGGCAGGACGCCAGCAACGGCCGCTTCCGGCCACGCAGCCTTCTCCGGAGCCAAGCTGCCTGGGGACAGGGTGAAAGAGATGGCGTGAGGCCTGGGAAAGTCTTCAGCTCCGAGACACAGAACTGTAGCGGCAGCGGACAGCACAGCGGGGACAGGAGCAGCAGGCCCTGTCGCCGCCTCTCGGGAACACGACAGCCCAGCCCCACTGCAGAGCTTGGCCTCTTAGCCTTCACCGAAGACCACCGCCATCCCGGCCTCTCTGGAGACGCCACGACAGCACGCTGATGGCTGCGCCTCACAAGAAACCCCTCCACACACGTGTGTCTCCGCTGTGCAGTGCTGACCCCATTCCTTTGCGTTCCGTCTCTATTCCCATTTCAAACACAAACACAAATAAAGTGTCCGTAGAAAGTCCAAGTCATGCTAAGAAAATCAGAGTGGGGAGCCCAGCCATTGAAACACAAACTGCTCTTCCGGGACCCAGGCTCAGTTCCCAGCACCCAGCCTGGGCAGCTCACAGCTGCTTACAACCCAGCTTGCGCGGCATCTGCCCTCCTCTTCCAGCCTCCATGGGTACCCACACTCACACGGAAACACACACACACAAAGAGGATCTTTAGAAAATAAAAAGTAAAGAGAATTTGAGGGGAAACCCGCCCCCTCCTTCCCACCGGAAGCTGTGGTCCTCGCTGAGGGTGTGCCACCCATTCTGCTCAACACGCAGTGTGCACATCTCTGCAGAAACTCCTGAGGTATCTACAAACTGTCCCTTTCCATGGTGGGGCCACATAATCCTTATTTTAAGGTGAGAGCAGGAAGATCAGGGCCAATGAGCTGGCAGGGACAGAGACATTCCGACATCACTGAGAGAAAAGGGTCCGTGGGAACATTTGTTTGTGTTTTTCTTCTTCTAAAATGGGAGAGAAAAAAAAAGACAGAGGGAGGGAGAGAGAGAGGGATGTTTTCAAGTTGAATTTATGATCTGTGTTCTCAAGGGCTGGATACCCTCAGGAAAAATAAATCAACTTCTGAGACAGGCCAGGAGGGCAGGGGTGTGTGTCCTGCTGTGGGGGTTTCTTGCCTTCAGGAAACCCGGGGTTGCTGGCAGACGTGCAGAGAGGAGCTGCGTGGGGCCGCTGTGCCCCTGCAGGGCCACACAGGGAAGATCTGGAAAAGAAAGGCTCTGATCAAAGTGAAAAAAATCCTCTGACGACAACTACACAGCTAAATGATGAAGTGTATGAAAAGGCAGGACGGTGACGTGGCCTGGTCTGGAGAGTCTGCAGCAGAGCCTCAGCTGGCCGCCCTGCGTGCCAAGGCCTCGATGCTGCCAGCTCTGCCTATCCAAGCACGTGCAGCATGCCCGAGAGGACAGCCGCTGCCTTCACCAGGATGCCCCTCAGTTCCAGGGGAAGATGCCACCAGCCACCTCCTCCCAGAGCTGAGGAGCCGGTGAGCTCCCGGTCCAGGCCTGGACCACAGCTGAGGTTGATGTGGAAGCCACCTGCCTCTGTGTCCAATAAAGGGAGAGGACTGAGTGAATCACATTATGTAATGGGCCTGCACACCCTTCCCGTGAGTGTGGGGGTGACCTCTGCACCCTTCCCGTGACTATGGGACCTTTAGGAAGTCTTGACGGAGGGTCACTGGGGTAGACAGGCCTTGAGGTTTGATAGCTCATCCCCCTGCCCTTCCTGTCCTTTCTCAGCCTCCTGACTGTGGGTGCCATGTGACAAGCTGTGAAGTGCTCCCTGAGGCCCTGTGCTCCCTGAGGCTCCTTCCTATAACTTCCCAGGGGCCCCTTCCCTGGCGTCCATATAACCTTACTGACGTTCAGTGGTCCCGGCTGCTACTGGCATTGCTATTTTGGCCATGACCCCATTCATCAGCCACTGCAGGAACACCTCCATGGCCGCAGCCGGGCCCTTCCGAGGTGACATGTGGCGCCTCTGGCAGCTCAAGAGAGGAGAGTGTCTGCCAGATGCCCGGCTCCAGTCTCAGCCGAGGACAGTGTGGCTCGGTGACCCGCTGGCCCCGGGGGCCTCCTCCCCCAGCCTCTGCTGTAGCATCATCATGTCCCGGCTCACAAGAGCACCCGTGCGGTGACACTGACACCACTGGCTGATGGAATGCGGCAGACCTGTCATTAGTTAGAAGTTTCCCCGGCCACACGTTTTGCTCTGCAATGCTGGAGAGCTGGGGAGGAGCAGAGTGGGAACCGTCTGAACAGCAACGCGGCTTTCCGGCTGCTGCCCCAGCCCTCCAGACACTCTCTGGCTGCTCGGAGGCCCAGACAGGGTGGTGGGGCGCCGGCTGAGCTCTGTCCCAGATCCCCCTCTTCTGAGGGCACTCCCAGCAGCACATGGCCCGTTTCTAAGCCACCCCAGCCTCCGGCAGGTGGCGACAACTTCCCCAGGCTCTGTCCTGGACTGCAGGCGTGCTCTGTTTGGCCTGAAGTGTTTCAAATAAATCTGAGCTGCTGTTGAGAATTCCACTAAAAAAGCATATTTTCAGCTCTCCTGGGAGGGGCGGGGTTAGATACAGACACTAGAGCCTGTGTCCTCACAGCTGCAGCTCACAAGTGCTCCCCCGACCATGACCCGGTGGCCTGCCTCGGCACACACACACACACACGCACAGAGCCTTCATCTACCAACACTAACCTGCCTTTGACATCTCATTTTCTCTACGTTTCTTCATCAGAAGAAGACAAAAGCACACAGATCTGTCCTCTCTTCAGGGCCCTCTCCCTTTCTGAGCCTGGTCCCCAGGGCTAATGTGAGTACAAGAACCACTGGCCTCGAGTGGCCATCTTCACTCGAGGTCAGTAACACTAGCATTTTTGTTCCGGGTACACGGGCCACACCCTAAGAGCTCATTTGCCACTTCTGAGTGTCAGACCCACAGAGGCAAGAATCTGCACATCTCATAAAGTCCTGTCAGCAACTCTGGGAGATACGAATACAGGATGCGAGTGTCCTAACCACCTAGACAAAGCCCCAGCTGTCCAGCACTCAGGAGGCGGGGTCGGGGGGGGGGGGAGTCCAGGGCCAGCCTGGGTCTCTAAAAGAAAAATGAGAGGGGGGAGGGGAGAGGAGGATTGGGGATGGAGAGAGGCAAAGAGGGGAGGGAAGGGGAAGAGAAGGAGGGAAAGGAGAAGAGGAGAGAAAGTTTTTGCACAAGTCCAGACAATAAAAAGAGACATTTGCACAGTCTGGTAGTCACCAACAGCAGCTCACCAATCAAGGAGAAGATTAAATTAGGGAAATATATAATCTGAGCTTAAACCATGTCTGACTGTAAAGAATGGCAGTTTTTCTGGAACAAGGTCTGAGGAGCTTGGTATGGGAAAAAGCTGAATCTAACTGATTACGTGAGAAGAATTGCCATGGTCATGGTGTCTCGTCACAGCAACAGGACAATGACTAGGATACTCCCCACCATATTGGCCTGTAGGTAAGCCTGGGGTGCTTTTCATAATCAGTGATTGAGGAGGGCCCGGGAGAGGGCCCAGCCCATTGTGGGTGGAGCCACCCCTGGGCCGGTGGTCCTGAGCGAGCCAGCGAGCGGCACCCTCCGTGGCCTCTGCATCAGCTCTGCCTCCAGGTCCTGCCCTGCTCAGAGTTACTGCCCTGACTTCCTCACTAATGGACTGTAGCTAAAATAAATCATTTCCTCCTCAGGTTGTTTATGGTCATCTGTCTCACCACAATGACAGAAACTGTGACTGAGACCACCTCTCAAAAGTTGGGGTCCCAGCCACCCTGGCAGATATGTTTATACCTGATGTCCAGTGGCCCAGGAGTGGAGCGCATTGTAAGAACTCTTTTAAGCTAAGTGGCTTTCGATTCTTCCAATGACCAGATCCACTGACAGATACAACATAGAACCCAGTCTAAATCTTCCTAATGCTAGAGATTATTTGGTGTGTGAAGCCATGGATGAGGGATTCTTAGACAAACGAAAGATGCAGGGTTACAAAGGTAATAATTGACAATCAAATGTGCTGATTAAATGTGCTAATAAAAATAAGTGTGTGCCATATCCCCCTGTGGACACAGTATGGACAGTGAGCCATTGGGCATTCAGGGTTGTGCTCAGATGGTACTTCACAGTATGCGTCCACTCTCCTGACAGAAAATGTTAGTGTGTTCTCTTGGTGACAAAGCCACAGGTAACCACATTCATTATCAAAGAAATGCTAGAGCTAGTTAGAGTTCTGTAGAAATAAAGGTGTTGACATGTTTCAGCCAAGCTCAGGGCTCCTGAACTCTATGCCTGGGCCTCCACGGGCCAGAATCCCTAGTCCGTTCTCCCTAGTTTACTGTTACGAGGAAAGACTGCAGGGCTGACATCAAGGCAGTCCCCTCTAGTCCAACCCCTTCTCTCTGGGAACTTCAAGTGCAGGATTTTGATCTTACCCCTCCTGGTGCCCAGAGGAACCCATGGCAAGCCAGACCCAGAGGCCAAACTCAGCCTCCTTTGCTGTGTTAAGGACTTCCCTGCCCCCATCACTGGGTGTGGCTGTGTGCTCACAGGCAGTGAGAGGAGCATCCCAATGTCTATGGCGCAGTGTGCACAACCCCACCAGCAGACACTGTGATCTGCCAGGGAAACTGAGGCTAAGGGTTACACGCTCACAGACTAGCCTCAGGCGGTGGGCAGAGTTTGAATGCAGTCTCAGTCAGAACCTGCCTTCTGAGCCCTTTGTGATTTAACTACAGCAAGGCCGGGATTGTGAGAGTCTAAATCCATGGCCACAAGGGGCAGTGAGCGAGTGTGACAGAGCAGCCAGGAACTCTCCTGAGTCCCAGAGAGGCAATGAGGCAGGGCCTAACGCCCTCATCCAGCCATGCCTGCTCCCAGGGGAGAGGAGGAAGTTTAACCGGTGTTTCTGAAAGGAACACAATAGCATCTTTGTCTAGTAGGATCTGGGGAGAGATGAGCTGACTGACAGCGGGGCCAACTAGACCTGCAGAGAGTCTGCTGTGCAGAGGCCAAGGAGAGCTCTGCATAGCTACAGGGTCCAGGTTCCGGGCAGCATACCCTGTGTGGGAACAGAGCTACCCTGTCCTGGAAGCAGACTGTGCCCCACATGGCCCCTGCAGTCTCCGGCCCTCAGATGGCTCACAGACTCAGCTCCTACTGGTCCCAGAATTCAGGAAGCCCCAAGCACTGCCTTCCTCAGCCTGAGCCCCGCTCTGGCCCTCTCAGACCACCTTGCACCTCTGCATCAGGACAGCTGGCTGTGAGCTGGGCAGCCAGCCCTTCTGGGGCTGCTTTCTACCAATCACTGCCCAGAGAGTCTGAGACCCAGAAACAGGCAGGACTCCACACAAGGAGGAATCGCTTAAAAAAGAGAAAGGTGACAAGAGCTTTTCAAACACAGGTGGGCCTACTGCTTCATCTTCGTTGTCAAGGTGATTGGGCTAGGACTCTCTAACAGACACATCTCTTGGGGGTGTCTATGGGAGTTTTCAGAAATGTCTCACTGAGGAGAGAGACCCACCTGAACCGGGCAGCACTGTCCCATGGTCCACTGCTCTCGGCTAAGGAAAAAGAAGCAAGGAAGCTGGCCACCAGCATTGTCTCTGCTTCTGTGGATGGCTGTGGTGTGGCCTGAAGCTCCTGGCTATGCTCTCCCTGCCTCATTGGACGGTATGCTCAAACCGTGTGTCACAATAAACTTTCCTTCCTTGCCTGCCTTGTTATCAGGCATTCTATTAAAGCTACTGCAAAGGGAAATGCCCAATAACCGAATCAGCAAGATTTAAAGGAGCAAGTCTGTCAGAATCATGCCTCAACCCTACATTAAAAATATCAACGGCATTTTGAATCTTACAAGGAAAACACAGACAGACAGAGGAGAAATCCAGAAACTGTGCAGCCCAGGAGACAGCTGGCCCGAGGCTGCGGCCTGCTCCATACACACCATCACAGACAAGGCCACCTCCCTGACAAGGACTGCCACAGAGCACACCTGTACTGGGCCTCACCGAAACCATGCCCCTGGCTCTTCACACACACACACACACACACACACACACACACACACACATTCTCTCTTCTGCTTCTCTCCTTCCTTTTAGCTGCTGGAGGTTTTCCTGTGAGCTCTAGGCCAGAGTCCTTCCTCTCCTTTGGGGAAGGGAGGAAGAGGGCTCTAGGTCCTGTATGTCTTGAGATTCTCACTCTGATACTGAAGAACTCATCCTGCAGAGGCTTTTTAGGCTACTTCAGATGTGACACCAAGCACCCTTAGTAACCAGGCCAACCTTTTATTCCCTGCCAGAAACTTCCTCACGGCATGGTGGGACAGAGCCAATCAGGTTTCTCCTGTTGACACTGTCTCCTCAGCCAGGTCACAAAGCTCAGCTTGTATCTGTGAGGAGCCCATGAACAGGACCAGCCACCATTCAACCGTCACACCAGCGGGAAGCAACAGGCGCTGGAAAGGGGCAGCGCTGCTGAGGAAGGCCGCCTCAGAGCACCATGTGCTGCAGCCAGAGCCCCGCTCACACACCCTCTCAGGCGGCCAGGACACACTCCCAGGCCAGCTCACAAGGAAAGGCTCTCTTCGGGGCTAGTGTAACACATCTCAATGCCTCCCTCTCTTTGTTGCTCCCTAGTCCCAGCCAATCCACAATTGTTAGCCAGTTCTTGGCTGATGGCATTTCTGGAAAAATCACTCCCCAACTTGGCTCCTAAGCACAAAGCCACAAGCTTGCTGTCCCAGCCAAGACTGGGGGATTTGAATTCTCTGGTTGGTATTGGAAGACGATATTTGCTCATTGCAAGCAAACACCTTCCAAAGCCAAACAAAAACTGCCCACAAGTCAACAGCGAGTGACACAGCCCCTTCCAGTGCCACTTAAGAGAAACCCAAGTCCATGGCCAGCAGCAGGAAAGTGAACTGAAGGCTGCCACAGCTGCAGGCATTGCCTGATCCCCGGAACGGTGGCTAGCTAGGCCTGAAGCCAGGAGGGGGTGTCAGGTGGCTGAGCTGGTATCAGAAACCCCGAGCAAGGCAGCAGCAGGGACGAGACTAACTCCTTCATGGAATTGTTTCCATTCTGCTTCTATGGTGACACAGCTAGCTCGTAAAGGCCAGTTCAGAAGACTATGGAGAGAATTATTTGTTCTGAAGGATCATGCAGTTTACAGAATTTTGTCCGCTGAGGTGGCTGAGTGAGTAAAAGCATTTGCCACCACACTGAGCTCAATCCCCAGAACCCACACAGTGGAAGAAAGAACACACTCCTAAAAGTGGCCCACAACAGGGGTGTACAGTGACACCCCTCAGAGCACATGGCTGTGGCTCATACTTTCTGGATGGCAGGCTTGCTCCTAAACCAGAACCCTGGAGAACCTAGGTTGATATGCGCACCCCCAGCCATGCCTCTTCTCAGACTTAAGAGTGTCTGCTCTTTGGGAGCTTTGCAGAAAATGTATGAGGCCTGAGGAGAGGCTGGGAGCAAACAGGCCTCAGGGTCCCCTGACCCCAGCATCCACTGCTCAGGCCTCCATGTCTGGCCCTCATGTCTGCACCAGAAAGTGTGCCCACCTGACCTACTTCCTACAAAGATTTCTCCTGAGTCTCCATCCATGGGTCAACTTCCCAAGAGGCATCTCTGGGGAGCTCCCACCTGCCCCCCAAAACCTGGAGAGAAAGGGATTTCTCAGGGAGTCATGAAGCCAACAAAGAGACTCTCCAGCGCCTCTCTCTCTCTCTCTCTCTCTCTCTCTCTCTCTCTCTCTCTCTCTCTCTCTCTCTCTCTCTCTCTCTCTCTCTCTTTCTCTCTCTCTCTCACACACACACACTCACTCATATTCTGGAACCCTGGGCTGCAGGTTTTCTAGCAGAAGCAGAGGGTATGTCGGTCTACCCTGAGGGTTCTAAATTCTCGTTTTCCTCTCTTGGTGCCTGTGAGGCTGAAAAACAATCCAGTCCACAAGGCCCAGATTTTCTCAAGACTCCTCAGACACCCGGGCTCCCTGTCTGGCAGGGAGGGAAGGGCGGCCATGAGGACCTCTGCAGTAAGACTGCCGCACAGGTGATGCGCAGCATCTTCTACAACACCGAAGCACCACTAAGCACAGAACACGCGGAAGTCACACACTTTGGGAGGGAAGGGGTGATTTCAAAGGCTCTCCCCCATCAGTTATCCCTGGGCGCTCAGGGAAATCCTCTCCTCTCCTCCAAGTCTTGTGCTGAGGTGACTGCTCAGCTACCATGCACGGGGTCCTTGACCAGACTCCTGTGTCACTACCCTCTTCTGAGGGCACTTGTTACCCCAAGTTCTGGGCAAATATGAAAGTCGCTAAGGGCCCCATGAGAAAGCTTGAGAGGTAACTGTGGCCGGGGTGTGCAACCCCTGCACGCCTTTGAGGCCGCCTGCCCTGGCACCAGCCTGGACCCACTGGCCAGTCCCGTAGCTCCTACCATGTCCCCGCATGTACTCCGGCAGTCCTGGGGGTCAGCCTCTGGAAGACTCATCCCTGGAGCCCGGGCTGCCCAGCCGGCTAGGCTGCCCTCCACACCTTTCCTGCAGCCAGATCCCGGGGCAGGGCGACACAGTAGGATGCTCTGTGCCTGGGTCCTGCTGCAAGCTGCCTCCAATGGCTAGGGACCTTTTCAGAGTTTGCAAAGTCCCAGCCTTGTGGGGAAGCCCAGCCTCCCCAGTCCCCAGAAAGCGCGGGAGGGGGAGGCCCCTTTCACAATAAAAGCCCTACCCACTTCTGGCCAGCAGCAGCTGCCTGGAGTGAGGGCCCTGGTATTGGGAAGGAAAGAGTCCCTTGCCCACCCTGCTGGGTTTAGCGCCAGGGCTAGGCTCAGAGGCGCCCCAATCACACCTCTAAGATGTGAGGGTGCAACCCATGAGGCCCAGGCCAGTCAAGGACTCCCCACACTGCCCCTCTGCTCTGTGAAACCTCAGGAAGACTGCTACTGGCACCTCTCCAGCTGCTTTGGGCACACCGCCCAAGGGCGGTTTGGGAAGCAAATCCATTCACCAAGGAAGGTTAACACGAGCAGACCCTCCTTCCAGGGGCTGGAGTGAGGCAACAGTGCTGGACACTGCTCTGGCCGCTGACAGGCCTGTGTGGCCCTGGGCCGTTACGATGGGGCCAGACTGGAGGGTCTACACTCGGATTGGCAGCTCAAGTGCAGGTTCTTGCTGGCCTCACTGCTAACAGCTGGTGGCGGCCTCGCTGGGCCTCTGAGAGCTCTGCCCCTCGGAAGCCTGAAGCTTGGAACTCAGGGTTTTTCATGGGTAAGTAGGCAATGGGTGGAGGCTGGGGCAGAATGGTCAGCAGGAGAGAATCTTGGAACCAAGATGAAAATGACCTGCCAGGATGTCAGCTCTCAGGGTCGCCACCCTCAGGCCTCCCCAGGCTGATTTCAGGTTGCTGCTGAGCAGCACAACTAAAGAAAAGGGGCCCCGGGGAGGCCCATGCTTTGGCAACAGTGTCATCCCGGGTGCTTCCTGTACATTGTAGCTTCGACCACCACAGCCAATGCTGAGGGGCACACTTCCAGGGAAGGGAGCGGCCATGGGTAGCCGCTGCAGTGTAAAGCCCAAGCCTAGCTACTGGAGAGTGAAAGCGCTGCGCTAACAGGAAGCAGCGTGGGCCAGCGGTTCTTCCGCCCCCCAGGTGTGCACAGGGCCAGGACTGGTAACTCCTGTGCTGGAGGAAGAATGCAAAAGAGATGGGGTCCACGCAGCCACGCGGTGGTACCCCAGCCACGCAGCGGCCTCTCGGTGTTTAGGGAGAGAAAGGATTTGGGTTCGAGTCTCTGTCTATCCACATTAGATAGACATATGTGCCAAGACCCTCAACAGAAACACATGTGAATAATGTTTTATGAAACATTACTTTGATGGTTAATTTTTTAGGATTATTTTATTAGTGTCTGCCTACATGTGTGTGTACCATATGTGTGCAATGCCCATGGAGGCCAGATGTCAGATGCCTTGGAACTGGAATTATGGGTGTTTTTGAACTGCCATGTGGGTTCTGGGAAGCAAACCCACATCCTCTGCAAGAAAAGTCCGTGTTGTTAAATGCTGAGCCACTCTCCAGCCCCACAGGGTTAATTTCAATTAACTTGAGATAGCCAGAACCGAGGGGTTGCCTAGACCAGGGAGGACCTTCTCGGGTTGAGCTAGGAAGCCCCACCCTGAGCGGACAGCACTGGTTCCCAGGCTGGAGCTGCAGACTGGAAAAATGGAGTCGGCTGAGCTTAACACACACGCTTTCACCCCTCTGCTCCGGACTGGGTGGGGTGCAATTAGGTTCCGGCTGACTTGGCTTCCCCTCCATGATAGATGATACCTTGGAGGGGTGAGCCAAATAAACCCTTTTCCCTTGAAGTAGCTTTTGCCAGGGTACTTCATCATAGCAACAGGAAACAAAAACAATTACTACACGTGATGCTCTCATATACTTTTAAATTTTATTTAGAGTGTGCATGTGTGTGTGCACACGTACATTCCCGTGCATGTGTGTGTGTGAATGTGTGGATATGGAGGTCAGAGGACAGCGTGCTGGAGTCCCATGTATGCACTCAAGCTCGGCACCAATCAGTTACCTGCTGACCTATGTCACCACCCTGATGATATTTTTTTTATTTTATAAATACTCTTAATCATGGCCTCAAGATAACTTGATTTCACTGATATCTGCTAATGCATAAGGTCAGAAGAACCTGTGCTAACAAATGCAACAGACGAGCCCAAGTGAAGGTTCCACAATCACGGGCATGACCTGCTCTTAGAGAGGACCTGAGCAGGGTCCACACCCCAGCACCCGCGGCCACTGGCTCCCGGCGGACTGTAACCCCGCTCCAGCAGATCCGATGCCCTCTTCTGGATTCTGCAGTTTCTCAGTCGGCCTGGGCACTAAGCTTCCGGCTTGCCTGGCAGGCTTGGATCTGTCTGGGCAGCACATAATTGCTTTTAAACAATGCTTGAGAGGGACCAGCATCCTCACGTGGCCAATGGATCTCACAAACGTTCTGGCTTTGATTAACAAGCCTCTCCCAGCTTCTGTACCATGCCCTGCTCTCAAAGGGGTAGAGACAGAACTTGGTTCGAGACAGGAGGATCTCTGTGACTTCAAGGCCAGCCTGATCTACAAAGCACCAGGACAACCAGGGCTACACAGAGAAACCTTGTGTTGAAAAAAAGCAGCAAACAAAAGGATACAAGTGTCTGCTTTGTGCATCACAACGAACAACTTTAATAAAGTAAAAGCGTTCCGTCTACAGAAATGTGCTTAGCTACAGAGAGGCCTGCGCTGGACAGCAGTGAGGCGGCCGTGTCTCCCTGGTGTAGAGGAATGCCTTCATCCTGGATGCCTCTGCCTCAATCAGCTGCGCATACTTCCTCACTTTGGAGATGTACCCTGGGGGGAAGTCACAGAATCTGTCAGCCACCTTAACCTATTTCAATATAAAGGTGATTTAAAATGTTTAATGTTGCCATAAAAAGCAAAAGTAATTTCCTTGTTCTACTTGTTACTGTACAGAAGCATAAATGTAGTAAGTCTGCAAAGCTAAGTACACAAAAGTGTGACTATACATGTATAACCAGTAAAATATTTAAATTTTTATTCTAAATATCCCTCTTAATAAAAGCATTTCAATATACAAAACTCTGAAGATCCTGTATGTAACTCCAATCAAATTCATTAGGGCACACACAGAAAGTTTAAAGATATGAAGGTAGACAGGGATGAGTTGCAAAGAGGAAGGAGATTAGATAGTAGGTGCATGTGAGGGGTAACAGGAGCATAAGGATGGGACTCTGGCTCAGCATGCGCCTAACACACCTGCAAGGCCCTTAAGAACTCCTGAAGGGCACCGAGTGCTACAGTACGCATGACACAATGAGTCACAGGATGAACCAGAATGCTGCCACCTGGAGTTGGCTAGTAACCGTAAGCCCGTCAACCCAAGAACCCAAGCACACATGTCTGGCACAGAACCTCACCCAGAAAAGCCACGTGTGCGAAGTTCTCAAGCACCACTTCCTTGTACAGGGCTTTCTCATCAAGTCTCAAGCTGGCCAATTCCTGTTCTGTGAAGTACAACGGCACATCTTCAAAAGTCACTGATTGCTGGAACGACAAAGAACAGCTCTCCTAGACCCCAGACAACACTGGAGTAACTGTGTGGATGAGTGTAAAAGTGCAAAGTGGGCCATGTTTCAGAGAACTGTTAACCAAATGCGCCCCCACCATTTCACCCACCCACCCACACTCACCCACACACGATGAGAATGTGTGCCTCTACCCATCAAAAGGCAAGACTGCAGCTGGGGTAGTGGGCTGCCCGTCTAGGTCTTATGTGCACACCTACGCTGGGAGGAAGGGGTTTATCGGGCTTACACTTCCACACTGCAGCCCATCACTGAAGGTCAGGACAGGACGTCAAGCATGGTAGACACTTGGAGACAGGAGCTGAGAGAGGCCTAAAGGGGTGCTGCTTACTGGCTTGCCCACCATGGACTGCTCAGCCTTCATTCCCACGACCACCAGCCCAGGGGTGGCCCCACTTACAATGGGCTGGGCCCTCCTCCATCAATCACTGATTAAGAAAACGCCCTGCAGGCTTGCCTACAGCCTGACTCTTGGTTTTTGTTTGTTTGTTTCAGGAGGGGGTGTTTTGAGATAGTGTTTCCATGCAATCTTGGCTGTCTTGGACTCACTTTGTAGACCAGGATGGCCTCAAAGTCACAGAGATCTGCCTGCCTCTGCCTCTTGAGTGCTGGGAATTAAATGCATGTTACAGCCTGACTTTTGAAGGCATTTTCTTAATTGAGGTTTCCTCCTCTCAAATGACTTTAGCTTGTGTCAATTTGCTATAAAACTATCCAGCACACCTAAAATGTGCAAAGCCCAGGGAAGGGCAAGAGGATATCTTTTGGCTGGAAAAAAATAAAGATTCATTGAGTAAAAATATTTGTTTCACAAGCATGAATACATGAATCTAGATCCCCACCATCCACATAAAAGCTGGGCATGGGGGCAGGTATCTGCAACTCCAGTGCTGAGGGAGGAGTGTAGTGGAAGTTTTGGTTGTGTTGTTTGGATAGGTTTTTGTTGCAGTCCCAAGTGTGGGGTGCAAGAATGCTTTGTCCATAGCTGCCAGCAGCCTCATGATCTGTCAGCTGATAAACCACCTCATGAGAGGGTGTGTAATTCTTGTCAGCAGGAAACTGCCTCATGCAGGGGGAATGGTTTTTGCCAGCTGAAAAACATCCTGGTGCAGACTCTGAGAAGGTATAAATAGGAGCCGGGGGTGGGGATGGGGGGAGACAGACAGACAGAAAATGCTTTGCTCCTAGAGAGAAAAGCTTCAGAGAACTCTTTGTGGCACTTCTGCGGAATTGTGCTCCTGCTGCTGGTGGTCCTTGTTGCTGCTTTTGCTATTGCTGGATTGCTGGTTTGATGGTTTGCTAGACGTCTGGATATCGTGTTGACAAAGAGTGGAATCACCCACAAGGAACTCCTGTCCCTACTAACCTTCTTTCTCTTCTACCTAGGGTTGAGGGCTTGGAAAGGAGGTAGAGGCTTGAGGACCCACAAATAAAGTGCGTTTTTAAAAGCCAAAGCCTACAGAGGAGAGATCCCAATGGCTTAGGAATGGGCACAAAATGGAACATGTTAAAGAATTAATATAAGTGATGGTTATATGATTGTATTTCAAAACTGAGTTAAACAGTCAAAACATATATGTAAGTTAAACCTCATGATAAATTTCTAAATTAAACTGCACATTAATGTAAATACATATATAATTACATGTTTATATATTTACATATACAAATGTGTATGCATATATGTATACATGCAGTACATACCATTGTATACCCGCACATATATGTTCAGAAACAAAGACAAACCAGCTTACCTGAGGCTCTGCTTTTATGGAGATATTTTCCATTATCAAATCTTTTAGTCTTGTAGTAAATACAGGCTTAAAATTTTCAAAACCTGAAGGTAAACAGAAACCATTAGTGATAATAGCTCTATTTGACTTCTGCAAACAATCACTGATCCATCCTGTTTTGAAGGCCCTGTGAGTAACATTCATCAGTTACTTCTTATCAGTGGCAATCCTAGTCTTAACGAGGGTGTTTAGAAAGCAGGCACATTCGAGAATGCAAAATGGAAGAACAGGATAATCCAAGAAATAACTATCATTTCGGTAATACAAAGACAACATCAAGGAAAGATGATAAAGTAGGAAAAACAGTGAACAGATTTTATGAACTGTTCAAAGAAAACTGGCATTCCAGTTAACATCCATAGAACCCAGATGCAAAAGGAATGAGGGGTATACATGAAATTCATTCACTACTGGATGACCTCAGAATCAGTCTCTCCATGCTACTTCATAATAGTGTCTTTTTAGTAATACAAATCAAACAATTTAAAGATGGGTTTATTAGGAATATTTTTATGTTGTCTAAATACAGGTTGTTGGGATCCATAAGCAGGCATTTCCATGGCCAGCACCAAGGGACCTGACAAAGAGGACATCAGGCATCTGTGAAGCCACCTGTGGACCACCAGAAATGGCCTGCCCATGCTCTGGGTCACTTTATAAGAGAACTCGTACCAACCTCCCTCTCTCCTGCCCTACCCAGAGACAGTCTCTGTAACCTCTTCCCCCTTCCCTTAATAAACCTCCCACATGTAACCAGTCATGTGGCGTGATCTGTGAACCTGCCGTGAACTTTGCTGCACAGTCCTAATACTGGTGCACTTGGCAGGGAATAGGTGCTTTCAGTGGTGTGGTGGGTGCTTTTGGTGCTAGCACCCGACCATAGCCGCTGGAAACCTATTTCATTCCAAATCCACTCACAACCCACTTTCTGGCAACCAGATCGCTATCTGTTGCATGCAATACTGGCTGGATTGGTGAGTTCCCCTCATTGGTCAGCATAAACACCTCTCTTGGTAGGGGAAGATTGACTGTTGAGCATCTGGCAACTTCCTACTACCTTTTGAGACAGAGGAATCCCCAACCACAGTCTTCACTGACTACAGTTGACCCTTTTTGCTGACCTCCATTTAGGGCTTCCTCTTTCCTTTGGGTGAGATCTTTCCCCCCTTCTACATGCATGCCCCTCCCCTCCAACGCTTGTCTATGAAAATCCTAGCATTAGGTAAACTGTGTCTCCTATGGGCAGCTGTGCCCTTGGTCTCTGGCCAACACTGATGAGCTGTTGGATCAGGTAGGGCCATCCTCTACTCATACTCAAAGACAACCTTGCCTTTGGAACACCTCTGGCAGGTCACTGACTCCTACCCTCCCAATGGGAACTGCCCATTTGTCCCTTCCTCCAGCATCCCCCCGGGATGTCTTCTGGAGAATTTAAAAACCCTATGCATGGAGCCTGAGTTAAAGGCCTCTTGGCTCATACATCTCTATAATAAAACTTGGCCTACATATTCCTTAGATAATGGTTCAAACTGGCCGATTAACAGCACATTATATCCCAATATTTCACAGGACCTTTTAATTACTGCCAGTGATCTGGTAAATGGAAGGAGGTATCTTATGTTCAAGCTTTCTCTCTTCTCTGCTCTAAACCTTCTCTCTGTTCTCCTACCCAACTTCTTCTAGCTATAAAGTCTCAACCTCAAGAGTTCTCTACCTTTGACCCCGTGGATGAACCTCCACCTCGCCATTCTCAACCTCCGGCTTCTCCCTCCTCCTCTTTGGCTTCTAGAGCATCCTCACCCACCTCTCCAGCCCCCTCCCCAGCAACAGGCTGTCCTAGTCGTCCTACTTTGGCACCTACCTTCACCCCACCAACACCCTATTAGCCCCTGCCACCCGCTCCCACTCTATAGTGGGCTCCCCCTTCTTCTTCTACTCAGCATAAGCCAGCCTCAATTCTTCCCTCGCAGGAGGTGGCCAGTATGGATGGCTTAGTTAGGGGGAATGCTCCCTTCTCATTAACTGAACTTTCTCAAATAGGAAAGAGACTAGGATCCTATACCTCTAACCCTTCTGCTTTCATTAAAGAATTTCAATATCTCACTCAATCTTATAGTCTTACGTTCCATGAAATATATATGATTCTTACCAATAACCTATTACCTGAGGAGAGAGTTTAGGAATAGGCTAGAATGCATGCAGCTGAGGTTCACCAAACAAATGCAGCATACCTACATTGGGGCTGAGGCGGTGCCTGGCCAGGATCCACAATGGGATTATAAAATCCTGGAAGGCATTTTAACTGGAGATCAGTTCATGACCTGCCTCCTGGCTGGTCTCTGCAAGGCTGCCCTTAAATCAGTTAATTATGAAAAGCTCCAGGAGGTCATTCAGGACAAGAATGAAAACACGTTTCAATTCCTAGAGCACCTTACAAAGGCCTCTTACAACATACTAATCTAGATCCTGAAAGTACAAAGGGTAGGCAACTCCTGATGACCTATTTTTTCTCCCAGAGTTGCCCTGGCATCAGGGCTAATCTTAAATGCTTGGGAGAGGGGACCTCTGACTCCACAGTCTTAGTGCTGGCCTTTAAGATATACCATGGGAGAGATGAGAAAGCCTGCAAGCAAAAATACCAAATGCTGACCAAGGCCATCCGATCGACCTCAGCGACTACCCAGGCTCCCTTGCCTCCTAAGGCACAAAGGTTCCTGTTTCAAATGTGGTCAAGAAGGTCACTGGGTCCAGTTTTGTCCTAACCCCTAAAAACCGAGGCCATGTCCAAAAATGGCACCAAGAGGGACAATGGGGTGTTGACTGCCACCGTTTCTCCCATGATATGGTGGCATCAGTCCTAGATCATCCTCTGGCCGATATCCTAGGCCTAGCTACAGACGACTGAAGGTGCCCCAGTTCCCTTGATCTGACCACTACCATCACTAGCAGGGAGCCACGGGTAATTATCATGGTATCTGGGCAGCCCATCCTCTTCCTTGTGGACACGGGAGCCACTTACTCAGTCCTGACAGAGTACTGGGGACCAATCTCTCCTTGTAGTTCCTCTGTTGTTGGGGTAAGGGGACAACCTTTCCAGCCTTGCTGGACTCCACCACTTAATTGTTTTTTCAGGGGTGATCCCTTGACTCATTCCTGTTTAGTGATGCCAACCTGTCCAGTTCCCTTACTGGGAAGGGATTTTTTTAGCCAAAGTGGGAGCCTCCATCTCCTTTGCTTCACCCATTCGCCTGACCCCAAGCTCGCCAGCATCCTCTCTCCTCCTTCTTCTAGCTACCCTACCTACCAGCTGTGACACATCACTTCCTTTACCAGCCTCTCAAGTGGACCCCCAATGTCCAAAACCCCTCTATCAATAGGCACCATTACCCTCTGGTCATTCAGCTACAGGATCCCACCCGTTATATTACTCTATCCCTGGGGATGGGAGAAGTGGAGAAGGCAATTAAACACTCCTCTAAGGTCACTGTCTCTCTGACATCCCCCCTCCTAAATAATACAAACCTGTCATTTCGTCTCCTACTTCAGACTCTGACCTCAGCCTACAAGCTCCTTAATGTGACCCTCCTGGGCCGTTTTAAAGCTTGCTGGCCATGTGTCCCACTTGGACCACTTCCCAACTCAGAACTACCGCTGACAGCTTCTCTGGTGGCTCTGTCAAGTAACCTTCCTTCACCATTCACTAACTGCCCTGACTCTAAAGTTGCCACAACCCCCTACCCTTTTCATATCACCCTCTTTGGCGTAGCAAGCTGTTTCAAGGCATTCGGGACATACTCTGTAGGAATGCTAAGTTCCTGACTGTAATAAAACTATAATTCTAGATACCTCATCTGAACCCCAATGCCCTACTAATAATACCTCGATTCTTTGTGGTACTCAGGTCTAAAATCATCTGCCTGCTGGTTCGTCAGGAGTTTGCACACTGGTGCCCCTCTTTCCTGAGCTGGGGGTGATAAATGAAAAGGAACCCCTACCAATCCTAGTCATGGACTCAATAGCTGCCCAGCAGGATAAGAGGGCAATTCAAATCTTGCCCTTCTTGGCTGTTGCAGGAATCATGGTAGCTGTTGAGACTGGGACAGCAGGACTAGCCACTTCGCTAATTTTGTATTATCAGCTTTCTTCCCAGTTCATCCAGGACCTCCAGCAACTGTCTCAGACAATATTAATTCTCCAAGGACAGATCAACTCTCTGGCAGCAGTAGTACTTCAAAATTGACGTGGATTGGATCTCCGTACAGCTAAAGGAGGCCTTTACATCTTCCTCCAGTCAGGTATAGCAGAAGACAAAATTTAACAACTCCAGACAAATCTACAAAAGGGAAGAGAACAGGTCGAGGCCTCTAGCTCTTGGGCCTTCGAGAACCCCATATGGAAATGGATTCTGCCCTTTCTCACACCTCTTCTGCTCTTCTGCTTTTGCTTTTTGCACCCTACTTTATTAACTTCCTCTCTACATTCCTCCAACAACAAATGCAAAAATTCTCTAACCAAACCATTAATCAGTTACTCTTACTGATTATCAGCCTCTGCCCATAGAACCAGATGACAATGACCTTCCAATAGACCCTGATGGGGGACCAGCTATACCCTGAGAATGACAACACCCCTAATCAGCAGGAAGTACCTTGAAGAGAACAAAGGTCTCCCCTATGCCCTCCCCACCATCACCCCTTCCTAGCTCCTCACTTTTTAATAAAACAAAAAGGGAGGACTGTTGGGACCCATAAGCAGGCATCTCTAGGGCCAGAGCTGAGGGACCTGATATACGGGACATCGGGTCACCTACAGACCACCTTCGTACTACCTGCGCATGCTCTGGATCACTTTATAAGAGAACTCGCATCCCCCGCCCCCATCTCTTGCCCTACCCAGAGATGGTTGCTGTGACCCCTTCCCTTAATAAACCTCCCATGTGGAACCAGTTGTGTGGAGTGATTTGTGAACCTGCTGTGTAACTTTGCTGCACAATGCTAACACAGGTTGCTTGTAATATATTTGTTCAATTTTAGAACAGTGACGAGTGAGAAAGAAAACAGTATCATGTTAAAGAAATCTACCATCTTCACAACATGATTCCAAATATTCTAGTATGGGGAAGCAGAGCAGTTTCCTTTCTTAGAATTTATACCCTAGGTAAATTCATCCTTTAATAATGAAAGTGGATGAGCAACAAGGTGTGCACCTTGAAGACAATATCTGACAAGTGAATGGCTGCCTGCGGTACAAGTGTCTAATACATAAAAACGTGAAGAGGTTAATGAGGGGTATAAAGAGCTAAATCAAGACATTTTTCATGTAAAAATTGAAAACTATTATACCTAGCACACATTAGGTGCTTTTAATAAAGGTGTTGGGGAGTTAACATTATTAGAGTCTAATTTAAATTTCGGTCTACACGCGAATGGCGCGCTCCATCCTGGTGGGTGAACCGCACGTGGCAGAACTCCCCATTATTTGGCTGCTCGACATCTCAGTTGGCTGAACATCACAGGGGCCTGATTTCCTGAGACCATTCAGAGGACAGAAACGTCTCAAAAACTGTCCAGCGCCTGGTCAGCAGCTGGGGTTTGAGGCCCGGAAGACACCCTGACAAACAGGCCGCGTCCTGCAGCCCCCGACGCCTTGTCCTGCTCCTCCGCCTTGTCCTGCTCCTCCGGTCGCCTGGCGGAATGCGCAGCCCACTTCCCCGCGTGTGTGTGCCCGCTCTCCGGCCTGCATCTCACCCGGGCCCCGGCCCGACCCACAGGACCTCTTCCGGCATCCCGAGGCCTCCGGCTGCCACACCCCGTCACCTTCGACGCTCGCACACGCGCAGCAGCCTCTCCCGCCCACTCCGGACACGCGCTCTCCGCAGGGCGCCCTCGCCACTCACGTCTTCCTCAGGTCCCACCACACCCGCCCACCTAACGCTGTGAAAATCCTCGCCGGCTTCGAGGCAACCAGAAGTTGCCGCACCGTGACCCTCGGGATTTAAAGACTGCTGGCCCGGAAATGCGTCATCGTACCTCCCTGCCAGTCCCCGTAACTCTCTAGGCATCTTGGAGGACCCGTCATCTTGGTGGTGTCTGGCCTTGGCTTCTCGTGGCACAAGCCTCAGGCAGAGATGAGCTGCAGGGGAAGTCCTGGTCCACTCGGACCCGCGTCGGATAGGGGGCAGGAGCGGGTGGAGGCTTGTTTATTCCACGGGACGGTGGGCAGCGGACCCACCAAGTGAATTTAGGAGCAGGAGGGTTGACACCAATGGGAGACCCTGACTGCTTCCTGCCCTGCAGGGCTTGTCTGAACAACGCTGCTCAGATCCCGTTAGAACCTTAGGAGCAATCAGAGGGGAGTCAGATCTGAACAAGGCTGGATTCGTTCCGGAAGTATTAACGCCTTGCGAGGAACCTTGAGGGCTGGTCAAACAAAAGTTTAGGGGTGAACTAAGTGATCTGACTAAGTGTATACCACGAAGAAACTTTGGATCCAAAACGGTGTGCAAAAGTCTTGTGTAGAATCTGGACCCAGGGAGGCCTGTGGAGACCGATGCACCAACTGAGGACCATATGCGTGGAGAGGACAGAGGTCCTCAGAAGTAGCCCAGTTTCAGTGGGTTCCCGAGTAAGGGGAACAGGGGCTGTCTTGGACTCTCTTGCCTGTTCCTCAATCAGCAGAGCTGATTCCCCACAGCAGAGCGGCCTTCCCAGGCCACAAAGGAAAAGGATGCAACCAGTCCTGATGAGACTTGATAGGCTGGGGTTTGTTGCTAAGGGTGGAGGGCTCCCGCTTTCTGAGGTCTAGGGGAGTGGGAGGGGGAAGGAGGGAGGGTGGGACCGGGAGGAGACAAGGGAGGGGGCTACAATCAGGGTGTAAAGTAAACAAACAAATAAATAACTAGAGAGTCTTGTGTAGGAGAGTGCGGGAAGGAGGTGCCTGACACAGACTTTTTGAAATCTTTAGACGGTCCTTCCCAGTGCTTGTCTTGCTCCTGCGGCTGTGTCTCAGACGACTTGGGCTCCACACCCTTCTAGCACTTACTGGCCTCTGTGTTAGCTTAGAGAGGGGGCAAAGGCTGAGCAACTCAGCAACGCCATAGCCCTGCCCCACGTGTAGACCTGTGTAACGTGGCGAATGTAAACTGAGGGAATGTGAGTGCACTCTGGACACGAGAAAGCTTCGGCTAGACATCGCTAGGAAGTTGAGCATCACAGAGTACTTCAGCTGGCAGATGAGGTGAGAAGGTACCAGCTAAGGTGGTAGGTGAGAAACAAAATGACTTCAGTGGAGCTAATACCCTCTGCCCTCTGTTTTGTGTCCAGCTGGGATAGCAGTGGGCCAGACTTCAAGCACAGTCTTCAGAGGGCTGCTTTGGGTTGAATCAGGGGGTTGTCATGGAGCAGTTTTTGAAATTAAAAATTTTGGAGAAGGCAGATGGTGGTTGCTGTGTCTTTGGATGTGAAGAGTTTAAGTTAGCCTGGGTGACTCCATTTTGAAATGAGGAGCCATCTCTACTGGGAGATGAACTCAGGTGCCAGGAGATATCACAGAATGTGCACCTGGCAGAAAACAAAGTTAACTAGCAACAGACTCCAGGAAATATCACAGAATAAATACTTCATAGAAAATAAAGACAATCTCCCTGGCAATAATTAATGAGATATAGCTTAGAAGAATGGCAATTATGACTATGTAGAAGGTCACATCGTCCCTATGGCTTTTACCCAATCCTGTAATGCCAAGGTATGAACCCCCTGATTGTGGTTTTTCCCTTTAAAAAGCCTGCTCACCCAGAGCTCTGGGTCCCACTTCTCTACTTCTGCGTCAGGAAGACTTGGGTCCCAAGTTTGCTTGCTCTTGTAATAAAGCTCTCTTGCTTTTGCATCGGGTTGTCTCCTGGTGGTCTCTGAGGGCCTGTGATCTTGGCATAATAGGTGGTGTCTTGAATCAAGGGGTTTGGTCTCTAGGAGGAAAAGGGTTAGGTGGTTCGGATTTAATTGATTTTTTTTTTACATGTATGCGGTGCCCACAGAGGCCAGAGGAAAATGTTGGATCCTCTGGAGTTACAGGTGGTTGTGAGATGCCATGTGGGTTCTGGGAACCAAAGCTCAGTACTCTGAAAAAGCAGTGAGCGCTGTTAACTGCCAAGCCATTTCTCCAGCCCCTGTGTTAGTTTAAAACACAGGGGGCCAGGCGCTGTAGAGATGGCTCAGTGCTAGAGCACTTGCTGCTCTCAGAGAGGACTAGAGATCAGTTTCCAGAAGCCCTGTCAGGTTGGCTCCTGCGCCCTCCTCCAGCCTCCCAGAGCACCGTATCATATGTGTACACACATACAGATACGCCCACACATACACGTAAATAAAAATAAATACATGTTTGAAAGACGAGATACAAAGGTTAACAATTAAAAACTGTGGAGATCTGTTGGAGGGAAATCTACTCAAGGCCTACTGAGCACACAGTCTTGAGCCCCAGCACTTCCCGGAATGTCTCCCTCCTCTGAGGGGGATGGCGCTGCAGTGCCTTGCGGGTTGGCCCCTCAGTTTGTGGTCACTGTAAGTGGTCTTCAAGTGGCCAATTGTACAACGTGTCTCCCACACTCTGGCTGTCCTTCCTCCTCTGGGATCACAGAGCCTGGCTTCCCCAGGATAGGCTACTTGGACGGCAGGGTGTGGTTACTCTGTCCAGCCCTCCCTCTCACAGGTGCACATCGCACTCAGACAGGAGCTGCTTTGGGGGCAGCGGATACGACTGCCTCAGGCTCATATATCTGAAGGCTTGGCCCCCAGGGGGTGGAACTGTTTGGGGAGGATTGGGAGGCATGGCCTCACCAGAGATGATGTGTCCCTGGAGGCTCTGAGGTTGCGACCCCCAGGCCCTTCCCAGCTTAGCTCGCCTCTCTGCCTTACCCTCGGGGATCAGATCAAGCTCTCTGCTCCTGCCGCGGCCCCATGCCTGCTGTCATGTTCCCTGCAGTGACCCGCCCGGCTCTACTGGCCTTTTGAAACCGTAAGTCCCAATAACTTCTTCCTTGTATCAGTTGCTTTGGTGGTGGTGCCTGCACACCAGTAACGGTAACTGTCCCGAGTGCACTGTGCTGGAAACAGGCAGACGTGTTTGTCTTTCTGGGCTTCTTAACTTCCTGCCGTAACACTAGGCTTGTAAGCTACTCCAGTTGCCTTGACTTCAATTTGCCAAGTAGTCTCAATTTTTAGTGTTTAAAAAACATATGTTCTTTCGCCCCGATTTTAATATTCCCATTAGCTTCTGTGTGTGTGTGTGCATGTGTGCTGCGGAAGGGTTAGAGAGACCATGGTAAAATCCAGAGGTCTTCCTGGAGGCAGAGGTATAGCTGAAGTGGCTAGATACAAATGAGCCCAAATGTACAGTGCACAGGGCCAAGCTGGACCTCAGAGCTGAGGCAAGATGTGGACAGACAAGTGGACTAGCAGGTGGACAGGAGAAATCCCAGCTGGCCAGACTGCAGTGTGTAAGTATGCCACATGTTTTGATTCATCTGTTGGTCACGGGCTGGAGTTGGCTCCACCTAGTGGCTAAGGTGAGCAATGCTGTAGTGAGCAGGAGGTGACAGTGAGAGGCTCCTTTCCTCTCTGTACTTAGAAGCCGATGTGCTGACGTGCCCACGTGCCGACGGGTTAGCCTTTTGAGCAATTGCCTCTCTCCGTTCTCATGAGCAGGACTCAGGGCTCTAGTCTCAGCTGCGCATTCTCCCCGCCACTGGCTTCTGTTCCTTTCAGAGGCGGCCTGCTGCTGGGAGTAAGGGGGCCTGAGTGCCTTTTAATCCTAGGAAGCTTAAAGTAGTGGCAAATTAAAGTCACAGTGCTAGCTCTCACTTGGCTTTCACAGATATTCCTTTCGTCGTGTGTCTGTTGCATTTATTTATTTATTTATTTATTTATTTATTTATTTATTTATGTGTATTTACGCCCTGCAGCAGGCACGGGCAGGTCAGACGGAAAGCCCTGGGCATCAGTTCTCACCTCTGCCTTGGGGCCTCATGGAGTGAGCTTAGGCCTTCAGAGCACTTACCCTCTAAGCCCAGCCATCCATAACTCTGAGTTACTACCTAATTTCACTTCACTCTGAAGGACTGCATGTGACACTGCCTGCCAGGCTAGTCGAATAGGGGGGAAAAAGAAAAAGAAAAAGACTTCCCTAAGTTTGAGACTGTCTCTCCCTCTGTGTCCCTCTCCCTAAGTTTGAGACTGTCTCTCCCTCTGTGTCCCTCTCCCTAAGTTTGAGACTGTCTCTCCCTCTGTGTCCCTCCTCCTACCCACTTAGAATTATTGACCCAGTGGCCTTCTGGCCTCCGTGGTCTCTGGGGAAGCTGCTTGGTGGTTTTCCGAGGGTCCCTCCTACCCAGGCCTTCATTCTGTGCTTCCCTCCCTGTCAGCCGACTTCTGGAAACCATGATGTATCTTAGTTTATCTTACTTGAATTTTAGAATCACTTGCTTATCGCATTCGGGGTTTTCTTCAGATGTTGTTTCTTCAAAGCCTCCTTGTCTCCTTTCTCTTCGTTTCCTCTGGGAGGCTCACGGTGTGTCTTGAACATGGTGTGTCTTGAACTCGGCCCCTGCACTTTGTCTGCCTGTTGCACTCCTTTTCTCCATGTTTCTTTAGATCGGTCATTTCGGTGGCCCTCTAGTCTGCTTCTTCGCCTGCTGACCACACTGCAACACCCCCGGTGTGCTCCTCCTCACATCCACTACACTCTGCAGCTCCTGAGTCCCTTCCTTCTCTGCATAAGTTCTACTTTCTTAGCGGAGTTTATTTTTAGATTCATTTAAAAAGGTGTAAAAAGAGAGCACACTTCTGACGCACACAGTGGCCGGAGCCGGGCGCCCAGCTTTCCTCCTCTGCTGTGTTCATACGCTGCCATCCTCTGTTTTGGCTGGAATCTGGAGTGCTCCCCAAGAAGGCTCGTGGTTGAGGTAAGGGGCTTTGGGGAGGTGACTGAGCCATGAGGGCTCTGAACTCATCTAGATTAATCCATCTAATGGATTCTTGGTTGGATGCCATTGTTGAGAGCTGTTGGAAAGGAAGAGATGGAGGTGTAGGTCCCCGGAGGCATGCCCGGAAAAATAAGTCACCAGTCCCTTCTTTTGCTTCATGGCTGGCATAGATAGGTAGCTTGAATCGGGCTCTACTGGTGTCACACCCTACCTATCCGTGGGCCCAAAGCGACAATAATAACTGGAGCTCTGGGTCGAAGCCTCTCTTCCTTTTAGCTAGCCTCTCTTGGGCATCTGGTCACAGCTGACACACCCTGCTTACATTTTCCTGCAGATCTCTGGGACCACATTGTACATTTATTTGGGCTGTATCTGCAGAGGGACTCGACTTAGGCAGAAGTCTGAGAGCCTCCCAGGTCCCCCCTGCACCCCCGGCTCCCCCGGGCATGGCTGCCTTTTACCTGTCTGCTGCCATGGTTATTTGACATTAGCAGAGCTTTTAGAAGCTGCTTCAGCCATCTGCTTCACCATGAACTGAAGCTACCTGCTTCTCCACAATACACCTCCACTGGGTCTGCATCTTGTCACAGCACAGAAGTCCAAGAGTTGGAGCACAAGGTCCTTATTGAGCAGTCTGTCCCCAGGAAGCAGGCCAGACACTGGTCACGTGCCTGTCCTGGAGCTGGAAAGACACCACCGTGAAGAAGACTGGAATCAGCCCGGGCCGTGAAATGGGGATCGCACTTCCGCTCAGACGCGACCGGAACTCCAGAGTAGGCACTTCAGTCCTCCTGATGACACCCCTGTCCAGGCACAAGATCTGCCAGCTTCTCCATGCCGCTCTGGCTCTTCTGTCCAGCATGCCCCAAAACGTCCCCGACAGTTCCTTTCTCCTCACCCCACAGCACACACCTACCTGGGTCTTTCCTTTCTGGAGAAGCAAAGCCCTGTTCCTCCCGGTCTCTCCCTTTGTCACTGACAGTTCTGCCTTGTCCTGTCCTGGAAATAAGTCACTGCTGCCGCTTTGACCGTCCTAAGCTTGCACATCTCTGTCACAGGTCTGCAGCTGACCCCCAGCCTGTCATCCACCCAGAGAGTCCCAGACACCCAGCATCATCCCCGAGCGGTGTCCAGCTGTCCTGCCAGAGCACAGTGGTCACAGGGAGGACAGTGCTTGGTGGGAGGCCTCATTCAACACAGCCAACAGGGACAAGTCTCATCTCTGCCTGGAGGGGCAAGTTTCCCTGGCCTGCAAGTAACCCAAGGCATCTTGCTGCTGGAAGTTTTGCCTAATGCAGTGGGCCCAAACAAGTATTTCACAAAGCTTGTGAGTGGGTCTGGGAGTCATTCGTATTCTTCTGGCTGCTTCAAGTGCTCTGAAGCGCACAGAGCACACAGCAGTAAGGCCTCTGAGACTGCAGATAAGGACGCCCTTGCTGCCCGATGGCTCGCTGTGAAAGGAAAGTGGAGGCCAGCCTCCCAGAGGGCAGAGCCAGATGTCCACTGATTTCTGGGCTTCAGTCAGACAGACAGGCCAGGCTTTCCCTGTGTACCTCAGCAGCTCTTTTGAGACCCTCCCCCAAATTGTTCATTGACAGCAACATCTTCCTTTTCACAGCCTGACCCTCTGGCCCCAGAGGTCCAACTCAAATACTCGTCTTCCTTAAATACCTTCCAGTGCTATTCCTTTTTCTTTTAAATTTAATGTTTTATCTATTATTTCCCAATTTAATCACACATACAATGTGTCCTGACTATTGCCCCTACTTCTCATGAGCACCACGCCTTCGATCTCTCCTTTTAACATTTATTCATTCATTCTGTGGGGGAAATGTGCAGCAACAGTGCTTGTTTGGAAGCCAGAGAAATTCCTTTTCCTCTCATGGGGACTGAACTCAGCTCCTCAAGCATGGCAGCCGGTACCTTTATTTGGTGACTATCTGGCTGGCCCATTTTGCTGACCCACTTAGTCTGCCTCTCTAGACACTGCATGGTCTAGACAGGGGCACGGGCCACCTGTCAGCAGCCACAGCCCCACAGAAAAGTGACTCCGCACACCCGAAGCCGTCAAGTGCAACCTCTTTGCCAGGCTGTAGGGCTCATGACCCCGCACACCCACGTGGACATACGGACAGCTTGGTCTTGTGCAGATAGCTAGCAGCGCTGCGAGTTCACAAGTGTGCTGGCCACAGAGTCCAGAAGGAGCATTTCACAGCCCTCCTCCATCCTCTGGCTCTCCAGTTCATTCTGCCCTCCTCGTGTGATGTTCCCTGGGCCTTGGGTGAGCAGTGGCAGATGCTGAGAGAGGGATCCCACTTCAAGTGGAGACTCAGCACTCTTTTAAGCTCAGAACTTTGATCAGTTATGAATCAGCTGCGCCTACTACACAAGGAAACTTGGTTGGCCAAGGCTGTGTGCACCACTATCTACGAGCAAATTTAGTCCTTTCCATCTGCGTAGACATGCCACAGCCCAGAGTCCATTCACTTCACATTGTTTTCACGAGAGTCTGATGATAAAGTAGTTATTCAACCTTCTTGGTCATCAGTCAGTCATTCTTCAAAGAATACTGAGTGCTGGGATCAAAGGTGTGCTCCCCACACTCCGCCATGAATTCTTTTCCAGTTAGTTCCTGCTCTGGCCTCACACAACAGCAACTCTGTCTTGCTGCTTTGCCTGAGCCTCAGGGAGCATCCTTGTTTCTGCTGCCCACTCTTCTCACCTGTAAATCTGAATGTTTGTAGCAGCAGCTAGAGACTGTGGGATGACGGCTCTCTCCCTGACCGATGCTCACAGAATGCTTGCTCCGTGCCAGGCAGTGTGCTTGGCGGTACAGTCCTAAAGCCACTGCTTCTTTCCTTGACCAGGGGAGCATGCCTGTAATCCCGGCACCCAGCAGCCAGAGGCAGGCAGATCTCCCTGAGTTCCAGGCCAGCCAGGACTGCAGAGTGAGACCTTGTCTCAAAATACAGAAACACCCCTGCTCATGGAACCCCTTCCCCCTACTGGCTCGCCTCATTCAGCCTTGATGTGAGAGTCTGTGCCGAGTCTCATTGCATCTTGTTATACCATGCCTGGCCGATATCCCTGAGAGACGTGCTCTTTTCTGAAGGGAAATGGAGGCTCAGCGGATCTGGGAGAGAGGTCAGGATGTATTGTATGAAAGAAAAAGAAAAACCACATGCACACAGCTTACTTTGGCAGCAGCTCCCAGTGACTCAGGAGAGCTGATGACACACTTTTCTTGCAAATCGTGCTTCAGTGAGAACAGCCAAGTTTCATCAGGAATCAACAAAACAGCACAGGGCTTTTGCCTCTGAATGCCAGTGATCAGGATGGGGGAGGAGTGGATAGAAGCTAAGATTCAGCTGACTTCACACTAAAGAGACCAAGATGGAGCAATAGCTTTATGAGCTTCCAGCGTCACAGCGCGGACAGCAGGAGCTTTCCGATCAGTCAGGTTGCAAATTCCAACTGAAGCTTGAATTGTAAGAAGGTACTGATCATGCAAGGAAACAGGAGAATAACATTTCGGACAGAACAAGTGCAAAGGGCTGAGGGTGAATGGGTATGAACACCGTGGGCAAATGAGAGCCTGAGTTCTGCAGCAAACAGACTGCTGAGTGCACACGGGGCTGTCCCAGGGTGCAAGCATATGACAGGGCTGAGACCTACAAAGCATCCAAAGCGGGCTGTTGCCTCCTTCTGGAACTTTGCTCTGTGTCCCCAGTAAACATTTAGTCAACAAAGGCGTTACTGTATGCTTATGAGTGTTACACAATAGGTAATCCTGCTTTCCTGAGAGCCTTGTGTTTGCCCAGCCGAGGGTGTATAGACTTTGGGCAGAGACCTTGGGCACTGTCCCTCCCAGGGCCTTTCCTGGGCATAAGCATACAGACATGCTCTGGTTCTGTGCACTCTGTCATGGCAGGAGAAAGTGTCAGACAGCTATTGGCAGACTCCTGCTGGAGTCTTACAACTACCTGCCAAGTCACATAAATCCTCCTTGGGAATCTCTGAAAGGGCACCTTGGAGAACCCCTACACAGATTAGTACAAGGACCAAATGAATAAATATACACAAAGCATTAGCATAACACCTAGAACTTCATAACTTCTGAAAATAAAAGTAATAATGGTCAGGAGAGACGGCACAGTGGCTAAGAATGCTGCTCCTGGAGGCCTAAGTGCAGTACCAGGCCACCAGCAGCCAGGTTTGGTGGCTCACCACCCCCTGGTAACTCCAGTGCCGGGAGACCTGGTACCGTCTTCTGACCTCCATGGATATTGTCCTCAGATACATAAGGACACACACACACGAATGCACGCCCACACACTATTCATGAAACAGGATGGCGACTGCATTAGTTCTGCCTCTGTTGCTGTGATGAAGCACTACAAGCAAGTGATGGGAGAAAGTGATTTTGACTTACAGTTCAGAGGGATGACCATGAGGGACAGGAACAGGAGCAGGATCCTGAGAGCTCATATCTTCAATAGAAAGCACAAAGATTAAAGAGTGAGAATGAGGTAGAGTGAGACTGTGAACTCTCAAATCCCCAGGGACACGCTTCCTCCAGCAGGGCTGCACCACCTGAACCTCCCGACTTGTCCAGACCCTGAGCCCATGGAGGGCGCCTCCCGTTCAAGCCAACACAGCAATGGGATGAGTGGGGACCACATGCAGAGCAGGGACTTAGTGTGGGTCATGTTAGTTTCCATTAGGCCCTGCAATGTCTCCAAAGCATGCCCTGAGTTATCTTGACATTTCTGAAATGAACACTCTGGCCCGTTCATAACGATATCTCATTGCTTACAAGGAAGACAAAGGAAGCCTCCTGCTGTGAGGCCCAAAGACCTTGAATAATCTGGTCTCAGTCTTGTGGTAAGTAGGGACAGGGCTGAGGGCTGAGCCCAGTTTTGCCTTTTTACGTCCTGTAGTGGCTTCACTGTCACTTGGCATGTGACTTAGGCTAGGAGGAAGCACAGTCCTTTGGGAGTCTGCAAGCAGAACCCTCGTCTCCACCAACCCCAAAGCTAACCCTGTCCGAAAGCTGATTCTACAGCACAGCCTGCTCCTCTGCAGCCTCCTTCCTCAGCAATGTCTTCATCAAGGTATTTGAAAAGTCTCTAGGGACATGACCTTTGCTAGAAAAACTCTACAAAACCAGCACTACCTTGAAATATTTGAGGCAATCCAAATCTGTGTTCCAGGACCAAGGTCACTCATTTGGCATATATAAAGTCTGCCATCTGCTGTGTGTCTTGCGCTGACCCCTCAGCTGAGCCAACAGCTTCTACCTTTAGCACCATCACCCTTTAAAGCAGTGTGGCCCGTCCTCCAGTCCCCACTCAGTCACAGGGCCAGCGTGGCTCCCGGTACCCACCTCCGCTCACACTCCGCTGACTGCATCATTTAGCAGAGCTGCGTGTGTGCCGCGGGCTGACCTCTCGTCCCTTCACTAGAGGGAAAGTCCACAGCTGTGGAGACTGACTGGCCCTGTCTCAGACCCAGTTACGTGCCCACTCCTAGCAAATCTCCCTCAGTAAGAAAGATCCTGTCCTGGTAAAGAGCTGGCAAAAACAAAACAAAACAAAACAAAACAAAACAAAACAAAAAAAACATCTCAACTGAGAAAGGGCCCCACCTGGCTGGCCTGTTGGCGAGACTGGAGTACATTTTCTTGATTAATGGTTGATGCGGGCGGGTCCGTCTCATCTCGGGTGGAGCCGCACCATGCTGGTGGCCTGAATGAGAGAGCAGACTAAGCAAGCCTTGAGGAGAAAGCCAGAGCACTCTCCTCCATGGCCTCTGCTTCAGCCTCCGCCTCAGGTTCCTGCCTGGATTCCTGCCCTGGCTTCCCTAGTGATGCAGTCTGACCTGGAGGACGAAACAAACGCTTTTCCCAAGTCGCTTTACTTATTTTGTTTTATTACAGCTATAGAAACCCTAACACACCCACATACGTGCCTCTGCACACACCTATACGTGTGCTCACACACACACATTTTGACTGGTTAAATGAGGCCGCTCCAGGGGAGAGGGTGAAGATGGTGCTCCGTGCACTGAAGCCGCAGGACAAACTGCAGCTTGATGTGTTTGACTCACACTCAGCCCTAAAGCCCTGAGACAGGATGGGCCTAAGTTACATTCCCTAATTGCAATCACAGAGGACTTCCTGAAGGCAGAACATGGTGGTCCCTGCCCCTTGCCAGGGAGAACTCTGCCAGGCAGAGGAAGCACAGTGAACATGGCCTGAACAGTTTAGACGTTTCCAGGCAGAGAGAGCCATGTTAACAACAGGAAGTCCATGTTCTGTAGAACTGGCTGGTTAGACCATGAGTGGGTTTGGAGGACAGGAGTGTTGCAGGACCACAGCCAAGCTCCCTCGGGGTTGTTTGGCCCCTACGTGGCTGCTGGTTACCTACAGTCCTGTCAGCCCCCCACCCCTACCCCCGAGCATCAGATAGCATCCGAGGCCAGCATCGAGGACTCCACTAACCCCTGCCTGCTGCTTCTGCCCGGTACTTTGGTCAAAACGAATGTTCTCTGCTCTGTTCCCATAAAGACGTCACTAAATGTTACCGAATCGAAGCGCAGCGTTTTTGGCCATCCTGAAGCTGTGCTCTCAGGCCCTGGTCACTCATATTTCACTCCAGAGCAGGTGCTGGTATTTCTTTTGAAATAAGAGCTGTTGGTTTCTCCAGCCCGCAGGAGCGATATGTGCCAGCTTGGCCGGGTCTGGGGACATTGGGTGAGCTGGGGGGAGCAGCAACACTGGGCCACACACGTGTTCCCCGAGCCCAAGGCAGGAGGATTTCAGCACCTGCTTCAGCTGGCCCCGCCAGGCTGAGTGTGCCACTTGTCCAGCCGCAAGTGGCCAAACGGGTCGGTGCTCAGACATGTGCACGAGTGCCGCCTACACCGACTGGGGAAGATCCGGGCTGCTGGCCACCGTGCACCCCTGGCCGGTGAGGCTACTCGGAGGCGGTTGCCGTGACCATGCTGCTGGTCTTGGTGGCCAGGCTGCGGCAGGAAGGGGCGCGGGGAGTGTGTTCACAGAGCTAGAAGCAAACATGACCCAGCAAGACTCTGACTCATCTGAAAGTATCTTTAAAAACCACAGGGAAAGAAATGCCCAGACAAGGACACACAGTTGCCATGAGGGTCAGGGGAGGGACCGCAGCACACACCGAGAAATGACATATGGAGAAAGCTAAGCTAAGCCAGACACTGTCCTGAGTGCTCCCATGATCTCTCTCTTCTGCCCCCCAAAAGCACCAATAGGAGTGTGTTGGTGTGAATAGAGATGGCCCCCAGAGACTCATGTGTTTGAACACTTGGCCCGTAGGAAGCGGCACTATTAGGAGGTGTGGCCTTGTTAGAAGGTGTGTCCCTGTGTGCCAGGATCTGAGGTTTCATGATGCTCAAGCTAGGCTCATTGGGTGCATGCCCATAGTCCCCAGCAATGGAGAGGCCAAGAAAGAAGGACCCTGGGAGCCCAGTGTCCAGTCAGTAAAGGCCGTTCCTGGCTCCAAGTTCAGGGAGAGTTCCTGCCTCAAATAAATACATACATACATAAAGAGTTACAGGGGCTGTAGCGGCGGCTTGTCCACACCAGGTGACTCCCGAGCAGGAGATCCAGTACCCTCTTTGGCTCCCACTAGCCACAGGCGTGCTCACAGTACACATACATTAAGCAGGTGTGTGCATGTATGTAGATAAAATCATCTTAAAGGGGAGAAAGAAGTACATTTTAAGAATCTTAAACAAAATAAGATGAAGATTTAGCAGAAGATAAGGGTGTCAACCATGTACTCCCCCAACATACACACATACACACTTTAAAAATTAGTTTAAAAGATGTGCTCAGTTTAAAGATTAATTTAAAGATTAGTTTAAAAATTAGTTTAAAAGAAAGAGATGTGTACATTTAGTGAATAAATTGATATGTAAATGAATAAGAGGGTGAGCAGCTGATAGGGGTGGGCTCAAGGCAAGCACAGAGATAGCAAGCCAGGCCAGCGTCTGAGAGGTCAGAGCACAGTGCACACACAGCTGGCACACATGTAGCCACACGTCCAGGCTTTTCCCTTAGCTTCTTTCTGGTCAGCCCCTCCTCCAACCTGGCCGGTTTGGCTGTGTCATGTGTTAAACTGGGATAACAGTTTCTCCGTGTGGCAGCTAACTGGAGATGTTTAACACATCTGCAGTCACAGAACAAGGTCCAAGGGCGTTTGCACTGCTGACTGCTGGGGCCACATAAAGCGTTCCCAGCAGTGCAGAGCTGACAAGGACCTGTGCAGAGCTCAGCCTGCGGGACTGCGGCCATGGCACTGTGGGCTCTGGTGCTGGGAGCCCTGCTCCTGGTCCTTGTGGGATGCCTGTGTATGTCCATGCCGCTCAGGCACCGCAGGCCAAGGGAGCCACCTCTGGACAAGGGTCTTGTGCCTTGGCTGGGCCATGCCCTGGCTTTCCGGAAGAATATGTTTGAATTCCTGAAGGGAATGCAAGCCAAGCACGGGGATGTGTTCACGGTGCAGCTCGGTGGCCAGTACTTCACCTTTGTCATGGACCCTCTCTCCTTTGGCCCCATCATTAAGAACACACAGAAAACTCTAGACTTCGTGAAGTACGCAGAAATACTGGTACTCAAGGTATTTGGATACCAAGCCTCCGACCAGGACCACCACATGGTTCACTCAGCTAGTACCAAGCATCTGATGGGACAAGGCTTGGAGGACCTCAACCAGGCCATGCTGGACAGCCTGTCCTTGGTGATGCTAGGGCCCAAAGGCCCGAGTCTGGACACCAGCTGCTGGCGTGAAGACGGCCTCTTTCACTTCTGCTACAGGGTCCTGTTTAAGGCCGGTTTCCTGAGCTTGTTCGGCTACAGTGAGGACAAGCAGCAGGATGTGAATGAGGCCGACGAGCTGTTCGCGAAGTTCCGGAGGTTTGACCTTCTTTTCCCCAGGTTTGTCTACTCCCTGCTGGGGCCACAGGAGTGGAAAGAGATGGTCCAACTGCAGCATTTCTTCCACCAGAGACTCTCCGTGGAACAAAACCTGGAGAAGGACGGTTTAAGTAAGTGGTTAGGCTCCATGCTTCAGCTTCTGAGGGAGCAAGGAACAGCCTCATCCATGCAGGGCAGGTTTAACTTCATGATGCTCTGGGCCTCCCAGGGGAACACGGGGCCAACCTGTTTCTGGGTGCTTGTGTTCCTGTTGAAGCATCAGGACGCCATGAAGGCTGTCCAAGAGGAAGCCGCCCGAGTCCTGGGTGAGGCCAGGCTGGAAGCCAAGCAGTCCTTCACCTTCAAACTGGATGCCCTGAAATGCACCCCAGTGCTGGACAGTGTGATGGAGGAGACCCTGCGCCTGCGAGCCAGCCCCACACTCCTCAGGGAGGTACAAAAGGACTACGTGCTGGAGATGGCCAGTGGGCAGGGGTACCAGATCCGGCGAGGGGATAAGGTGGCCCTCTTCCCCTACCTGTCAGTGCACATGGACCCCGACATCCACCCCGAGCCTACAGCCTTCAAGTACGATCGCTTCCTCAACCAAAACGGCACCCGGAAAGTGGACTTCTACAAGTCAGGCAAGAAGATCCACCACTACTCCATGCCCTGGGGCTCGGGCGTGTCCATCTGCCCTGGCAGGTTCTTTGCCCTCAGTGAGATGAAAATCTTTATCCTGCTCATGGTGACATACTTTGACTTTGAGCTAGTGGACCCTGACACACCTGTGCCCCCCATTGACCCAAGCCGCTGGGGCTTTGGCACCTCACAGCCCACCCACGAAGTACGCTTCCGCTACCGCCTGAAGCCCGTGCAGTGAGCTCAGGCCTGACCACGCACTGCAGGCCAGAGCAGCACTGAGCACCCTTCCCTCTGGCTCTGTGATGCCCCTCCTCTCCCTGCTCCCTTGCCTTAGATGTCTCATGGGCTTGTTATGCTCCCCGTAAGATCCATCCCCCCAGTGGTCTCTGCAGGACCCCCTCTCAGGAGGAGCACCCAGGGTCAGCTCAGTTTGCAGCTGGCACCCCCAGGCTCCACTCTTCCTGGAGGACAGACTGGTTCCCAGGCATCAAACAGCATCCTGCGAATTTTGCCTCCTACCCACTTTGCTCAAAGCCCTTACCCCACATTGTGTCAGACTCTGGAGATGGTGCTCAGTGGAGTCAAGCCATGTGGGCAACTGTTAACCCCTAATGTGCAAAAGCAAAGGATTAAAGTTGAGGCTTGTTTTGTGGTATGTTTCCCTTAGCCCAGAGTTTCCTGACCACTCACACTTTAACAATTCCAGAGAGTCTCACCAGGAGCTTTGCATTATTATGGTCCTGGCATCAGACTTGTCAGTGTTTTTGAGCGGTCTAACCACAGTCTGCTGGTTTCAGGAGCCAGGCTACCTCGAAGTGCCTCCTTCATGCCCTGTCTCTTTTCCGCATCTTTTCCTCATGGTTCCTAAGAAGAGCCCTGGGCTGTTTTTCTCCACTTCCATGCCTTCCATTTCCCTGTGGGATCACCCAGACCCTCAGGTATGCTTGGTCTGTGCAAAACTCAGCATCCGTCCCACACTCAAGGCTTTCCTTCCTGACCCCTGCCTCTCTGCTCAGGAGCCCTCTTCATTCCTGACCCAGAGCAGACACCAAACCGTTTCTTTCTCCCCCACAATCAGGCCCGGTTCTGTGTGCTCAAGCTCCATAAGGCCTCTGAGTTGTCGCTTCCTGCTCCCCTCTGCTGCCTGTGGCCTCTGCCGCCTGTTTCCACACACCAGGCCTGACAGTTTCACCCTTTGTTCACACAGCGCCCAATGCCCTTTCCAAAACATGCCTTTGACTGCCACCACTTTTCTTCCTGGCCACTGTCACCTTCATGCACCTGTCATTTGAGAGGTTTGATCTCTACCTGTTTTCTGCCATGGAGCTGTCACTAAAGCAGAGGCACAAGTGCTCAGGGCCAGCTATTCCTGGAAGCCCTCTTTGACTTCCATCTTCCCATCCTAGACTAGCCCGGGGTGTCCGGCGGGCTTCCCCGACATTATCTATGCCGCCCAGCACACCTGGAGTATCATTGCTGTCTTTGTCTGTGTTCTTTCTGCTCTAGGCCCAGACTCAAGCCCTTTGGGGCTCTTGCTTTGGGAGTGAAAGAGGCAGGAATGCAGAAAGGGATACAACACTTCTGGGCTGGGCCAGTGTGATCAGCTGTACCCTAGGGTCTCCATCAGAGCATGATGACCTGTCCCCTCACTCCTGCCTACCGGCTCTCTAAAGATGCATCACACGGGTAGATGCTTGTCTGCCAGCCTTGACACGTTTATTCTGCCCCTCCCTGACCTCAGCATCCTGGTTCATGAAACACAGGTGTCCCGGTTGGGAGGGTGGGCTGCCTCGTGGCAGGCCTGGCTGACACGAGGACAGGCTGGGTAGGAGATCCTGGGGAAGGTCCGGCAGGGTCAGGCTTGTGTTGTGGACTCAGAGGCCAGGTTCTGTGCCCCAAGATCAGGAGGCAGCCTGGACATGGGTGTTGTGTTGACTAATGTGCTGTAAAGATTGCTCCCCAAAGATCCCTTATTGGTTAATAAAAGGCTGGTGCCTATGACTGAGGGGTGGAGTGAGGGGTCTCAGGAGGGACCAGGAAGGGGAGAAGGAAGATGGGAAGATGGGCCGTGAGCACATGGCAAAGACAGGTTGTGTAATGGCTGCTAGTGCTGGTCTGACAGGCAGAGAGGGCCTGCACACATGTGTGACAGAATTGGGCGAAGAGGCTAACTGAGGTACATAGACCTGCCCTAGCTGTGGGTTGCACTGTTCTTTTTTTTTTTTTTAATTTATTTATTTTTATCTCAATCACAGGTTGGGTACTTTGAATCCCAGGCGTAGCCCCCCCCCCATTTCCTCCTACCCTCCCACTCCCTCCCTCATCTCCCTCCTCCCCGCCCCCTCCAAGTCCA
>CM053749.1:1983267-2003106 GCA_028658305.1 Pachyuromys duprasi
TCTCTCCTCTCCCCCTCCCCTCTCTCCTCTCCCCCTCCCTTCTGCCTTCTCCCCCTCCCCTCTCTCCTCTCCTCCCTCCCCTCTCTCGCTTTTGTCTTCGTTTCCACATATCAGAGGAGACAGGAGATACCATCTAAGTCTGGCTCATTGGCGTCAGTCAACCAGAGCTCTAGCTGCTTCCCAGATTCTCCTTTCCTCCTCCTCTCCATCAATGCTGCCTCACACTCTACAGCATGCATATGGCGTGTGGACCACACTGTTCATCAGCTGATGGACAGCTGTACCCATCCTGGCTGTCACGCCAGAGCTTGTGGCTCTGCTGTTCTCGTGGCTTCTTTGGTGACTGATGGTCTGCCAGGGTGAAACCATTTGCGTTTCTGTGACAGACATGAGTCAGAGTGTTTTTCATGCATTTACTGAGCATCTCTTCTGCTTTTGAAATGTCTGCTCCCATCACCCACCCGTTTTTTTTTATTGGATATTTGAGTTTATCAACCTTTCATTCCCTGTTCAGACCAGATATTGGCCCTGTTGGGTGCAAGCTGCCCGGATCATCTGTAGGCTGTCCCTGTGCTGGAGAATGCGACTTCCTGTACTCCCCATATCCCCGGGGCTATTGGTGCTCTGCTCAGTCTCTGCCTCTGTGATGCCTTTAGCTGTATCCTGAGTGTTCTTCCCTCTTGGAGTCAAAGCTCGGGGTCATGCATTAGTCTTTGAGCCATTGCTAGCTGTTCTTTGCACTGGATGGCAGACAGAGATCTAGTTTTCATCTTCTACATGTGGTTACCCAGTGTTCCCAGCAGGATGCACTCCAGGGTCGCCTTCCCCACAGCACGTGTTTTACAACGTTTAGGGAAAGCTTTGAACCTGACAGCCAGAGCCCAGGAGAGACTGGAGGATCTGAGAATAGAGCAGCGCGGGGGTGCCCTGCCTTCCCCCTGCCGCTGTGCCCCTCTGGGCTGCTCTCCAGCTGCAGTGCCGCCCATGCCTTCAGACCACAGGCTCCGGACCGCTGTCCCAGACAGGAAGGTAGACTCCCCCTGAGCTACAGAGAAAGGAGCCGGCTGGGTGGAGAGAACTCGGCACTCACACTGCAGAGATACACAAGCTTCCGTGGTGCGAGTTAGAGCACAGCACTGAAGCCAGGCACTGAGAGCCTTGCTCTGCAGCTCCCCTGTGTGGACGGGCCTATGGCAGCCACCAGGGAATGACAGACAGGAGACACCTTGCACTGAGTGAAGGCAGTAAGTACACAAGGCCATCCTGTGTGTGGACAGGGCAGGGAACAGCGTGGGTGTGGGGCCCCTTCCTCACCAGCAGGGTGAGACTGAACCAAGACCCCCGGAACTGAAGGAAGGAGCCAAAGTCTTCACAAGGACAGTGAAGGAAGCTACCCAGGGAGGTGACAGCGCTGAGCTCCTCCTGGGGATGAAGATGAAGTGTTCCAGAAACACAGGAAGCCAGGGTGCCCTGGGCAGGGACCAGGAGGAAGCAGTGGAGGTGAGGCCACAGACTGACCACATGGCCCTGGAGGAGATGAAGGCCAGAAGCGGGGTGACCCCACTGGCTGCCGGGGCCCAGGAAGCCGCAGACGCACAGGTGATGGAAGTGGATGGAGGAGGAGGTAGTGGTGAGCAGGGACGGCAGGTGCCAGGAGCCACAGGACGGGCAGCATGGCCATGCTCCCTCAGAGAGCATGGTGCCACTCCCAGACTGTGGCACGGACACTGGGCCTAACTGTTCCCCACACCTGCCTTGTTAAGGGCCTCATCAGCCTGCCTTTCTCTAAGATCACTCATGCTGACCATGTCTTCCTGGGCAGTAACCCTGCTGCTCTCGGAACAGCTAGACAGAGGGGCCTGGGCAGTGCTGGGTTCCCCGTGCCTTCTCAGCACCACGGCCAGGAAAGCTTTCAGATGCTGGCGGAAGCGGTGACTGCAGAAGCAGTACAGGCCGGGGGTGAAACAGCAGTGGAAGAAGGCCAGGCTCTCCGTCACCTGCAACGTGTAGTCCAGACGGTGGCTAACCTCGCAGCTCCCGAAGACATGCAGGTCCATGAGCGAGTGCAGAAACATGGTGAGATTGTACGGGAACCACAGCAGGAAAAATGTCACCACCAGGGCCACAGACATCCTCAAAGCCCGGCCCTGGCCTGGGGGCCTCAGCCTGGCCAGGACACAACCAATGCGGGTGTAAAAGAAGACCATGGCCAGGAGTGGAAGAAGAAAACCCAGAAGGTTCTGCTGGAAGCGCATGTAGAGCTTCCAGACGGTTGCATGCCCGCCAAAATCTGCATAGCAGTGCCACACACCGTCCACAGTCTGGTGGACCTGCACGAAGACCATTTCTGGGACAGAGATGGCCAGGGCCATGATCCATACTACAGCAATGAGAAGCAGGTTCCTGACCCGGCTCTGCACTCTGTGAAGGGGCTGAGTGTGGACAATCTCCAGGTATTTGTCCAGGCCCATGCAGGTGATGAAGAAGATTCCACAGTAAAAATTAATAGTGTAGATGACGCTCACCACCTTGCACAAAACACTGCCAAAAACCCAGTGCCAGGCCACAGAGATGGCCCAGAAGGGCATTGTCACTACAAACAGGAGGTTGGAGACAGCCAGATTCAGCAAGTAAAGCTCAATCGCCCGTCTTCGAGGCCCACAGCGGAGCAACAGCACCAGAAGAAGGAGGTTCCCGGCCAGGCCCAGCACGAACACCAGGCTGTAGACGGCAGGCAGGAAGACTCTTCCAAAGGCCAGGACCTCATCCTTCCTGCACACCAAGATGGTCACATCGTCCAAGTAGTTGTAGTCATAGTCGGAGCTGCTGTTCTCAGATGTGGTCAATGGCAGTGGAGAGACAGCGGTGGGCATGTTTGAAGCTCTGTGGAGAACCAAAGCCACTGTGAGGGCCTGAGAGGTGGGCGAAGCTGCATGCCAGCGTCCCCAGCACCTGCACAAAGCTAGGAGCAATAGGCACAGCTATAACCCAGAACTCCTCCAAGGCAGAGACAGAGACCAAAACACCAGCAGCTCCCAAGCTGTCCTGTACCAGCGAAGAAGAGATGGAGACATGAGTTTGCCCTCTGACATCTACACACGTGTTCCCATGTCACATGCATGCACATGTAAACACACACACAGCAACTAAAGAAAGAGACCTAAACCATGAAAGAGCCAAAACAACCTTAAGCTGAGACCTTTCTTGACGCTGTGACTGAACCCCTGAAGAGCCTGAGGTTATGCCCGCAGTGCACACAGTATAAGCCGAGGTAAAGGGCGGGTAGATTCCATATCCTCACAGGAGCATGGTCTGACCTGAGCTGTCACCTCTCCAGGGATTGTCAGTGTGTGGACTCACAGTTGCCAACATGTAGACACAGAGTATGGGTTTCAGTGGCCTATAGGGTGGCACAGTTGGCATGTATCTAGTCTGGAAGTTTCTAGAACATGTTTCCAGGAGTGTAGCTAATGTCCAAGCCAAATCTATTTCCGTGATGAGAACAGGGCAGACACTGCAGAGGACTTTTATTCAATAAGTTTCTATGCACAGTAACTGAGCAATGTTGGTCTGTATTAGTCTTCTAAGCTAACGTTGCTACCTCCCAGCCAAAGCCCTCCAGATACTTGCATTTTAGGGCTTTCTTGCTCTGGCTGTTTTCTTATGCTGCTTCATGAGCCTCTCCTCAAGGCTGAATGCTTCTTTATCCCTGCCCCCCCCCCTGCCAGAAACAGAAGTCCAACTCTATTCTCTCTTCTGCTCAGTTACTGGTTAGTTAGCTTTATTGACAAAGCAGAGAATAAATGGGGAGCAATGTTTACACAAACCTGAGACAGAAGATTCTGAGAATAAGCATTACCATGCCATGTCCAGATTGCAACCACCTATGGGGGCAGAGAACTCAGCATTTGACTAATGCATGGGTAATTACACAGTGCACAATAACATGCCCGCAGCCACATTCCTAGTGAGATGCTGAGCTCAGAACTAGAACACAATCATCAAGTCAGTCCAGCGCTTCAGGCTTGATCCCCAGAAACCACCTGTCCTCTGGACCAAAGAGATGAATGGCATGAGGCAGAGGCAGGCAGAAGCAGCAAATTCAAAGTAAGTCTGGCCTATAGAGTCAGTTCCAGGACACCGAGGGCCACACAGGGTTTGGTTTAAAAACAAAAACAGATTTTTAAAATGTTGGAAGTATCTGCCAACTGACCGCTGTTTTCTCTGTTCCCCTCTCCACTGTGACAGGACATGACAGAGCAGGCAGTTCCTCCATCTTGTATTCTTGCTGAAGCCATTTCAGGTTTGACTCGAATTTGATCTCCTTGATGGAGAATCTCATGGAAAATTATCCAACTCTCTTCTAAAAGCCTGGGATCAACATGCCCCAGCTAGCTTGTTAAATTGTTTGCTTATGCAGAAGCCCCTTCCCCTCCCAAGCCAATCGATTATCTCAGCTTCTGTTAAACTGCTTGCTTGCAGGACGCCCCTCTCCCCAACCCCACCCCTACAGCTACCAAGTGGGAGGCCAGGATGTGCGGTTTGCTTTCAAAAAACCCCTTGTTCTGGGCATCCAGTGCTACACTTATGTCCTGAATGCCTGAGTGTGGTCCCAGCCAGCTGAAACAGACTTTCAATTGGCTATCAACTGAGTCTGAGTGCTCTTATCTAGAGGGACGCCTTTACAACATCACAGAACAAGCCCCCGGTCATGCAGCTCCTCAGCAGACTTGCATCTTTGCATTACTCTCCCTCATACTATGGTGTCTGGAATGACATCTCCCAACCAATCAGTACAACTGGGTGACCTTGGGAACCCTGATCTATGGTGGTCCTGGGCTCGTTAGTTTCCAGGCCCAAGAGCCTTCAGAGCTATAGCTGGGATTCCCTCTTTGCATGCTTAGCAATGCAGGTGTCATCTTTGATCAAATCCCCTGAGAGTAAAGCTTGGGAAGAGTGTGGATTCTCCCCTGTGGTGTTTTGGTGTAGCCGTTAGCCTCTGGCCTTGGTTGCACTCTGACTGTTTGTTGCAAATTTGTTTGTTTTCTCTGCTCCCTTTCTAGTTCTCCTGCTATTTTCACTTTCCTTTCTTTTCAAAATTCTTTCTCCTTATTGCCCTGAGTCCTCTCTGGTGGGAAGGGTGCTTTTCCCTGCTCTGATGAGAATCTGTCTTCAGGCGTTTAAACACATGCGAGGCGCACACACACACCCACAGACGCTGTGCTGCACTATGGTCCCAGCTCTCCCCTGCCTCTCGTCCACTGGCCTCTCCCACGCCCTCTGCAGCTGCTCATCTCTCAACCCATGCGAGACCTGATTTTGGGGTGCACATGCGCAGACATCTGGTGGTTCTGTTCTCAAGTGAGTTTTAGACCGTGCATGCTGCTTGCCACGGTGGTGGGCTAAGCTCAAAGTGTTGGTGGCTACATGCCTTTACATCCCTCAAGCAGAGCCTTCTTCTGTGCATCCCGACCAATGGGGGTTTGCTGTTGTTGTCTTCTTGTAGTTTGCTTTGGTTTTGAACCCAGTCCTCAGCTATGTAGCCTTAGCTGGCCTAGAGCTCGCTCTGTAGACCAGGCTTGCTTTGAATCCACTCTTGCTCGGTCTTTTTGAGGTTAGCACTTCTTACAGGAGTGCAGTGATTCCACTTGGCAGTGACACTTGCATCTCCCTGGCTGCTAAGGTTAACTTTAGGGGCACAGCTGGGTTACTGTTGACTACTTTGTCAGCATCTTCGCCCTCTTGTTTTGCTTGTTTTGCCCAAGCACCAAGACTGCAGACATTTGCTATTATGTCCAGCTAATCATTTACTCGTTTTAAAATCAGATGCCTTGGTGGGGGAATGGCTTAAGGTCTTTATACACTCTGGTTTTAATCTCCTGTCATGTGAATAACTTATAAATAATTTCTGATACCCTGGAGAATCCCTGTAGGATTCTGATGAGTCTCCCCTCTGCCATGTTTGGTTCATATAATCCCATCCAATCTGTGCTTTTGATGTCTAATCTAGAAAGCCTACACCTATACCTACACACTGCCATGTACTGAAGTATAGCACGGAAGAGGGAATTTAAAGTGTGCTCAAAGTGTACTGAGTCACAGAGAGAGAGAAACAGACACACAGAAAGAGAGACAGAGAAAGAGAGGAGAGAGAGACAGAGAGACAGAAAGAGAGAGAAGAGAAAGAGGGGGACAGGGAGACAGAAAGGGGGAGAATGAGAAGGTGATGTGCCTGACATCTGTTAGCCATCCATTGGTCACTATGGCTGGTGTGGCCTGGCTGGCTAAGTGTGTGTCCCTTTCCTTATTGCCTGTCCCTTATTTGTTGTCTCTCAAAGCTGCAGGCTTAGCCAAAGAGTTTGCCCTTCTCTTTGGTCAAAGCTGTAGGACTAATGTCATTCCCCTGTTAGAACCCGAGAATAGGGACCTTTATGTACAGCACATTGTGCTGTTCACCAGTGGGGAGGGGCCTTGGGGAGGAGAGAGCAAAGAGCCCGGTGGAGTTGTGGTGAGCCAGTGGAGAGGCGCTGTGTGCTAATGGACCACCTGAGCATCGGCCTCCTGTTCCCCAGCTAGTTCAGTTCACACTCATGTTTATGTCTTAGTGGCTGGAGTCTCCTGCCGCACCTCCAGGCCTGGCTCGCCACCGTGCGCTGTGACTCTGCTGCATAAGGGGCTTGTGTAGCGTGTGCTGCTGTGACTCTGTTGTATAAGGGGCTTGGTTTTACCCTTTCACGCATGTTGCAATGCTTTCCCTAGTTCTTTCCGGTGGAAGGATTGTTTTTATTCTATAAAAAGAATTTTGAAGGAGCTGCTGGCTCAGGAGGCCCACAGGGGGCTCTTTGAGCATGTACGAGGCTGGATAAAATAAAACAGGCTAGAAGCATCCCCCTCGCACAGGACACTGGAGAATTCCATCTCAGCCTCTGCCCCGCCCTTGGTCTCCTGTCTAATAGCATGGGGACCAGATGTTGGAAAGTCGTACACGAATCTGGGAAATTTTCTCTAGGACCCAGCTCCTCTCCCGGCCAGCCTTGCTGGGTCCCTGCTCCTGTCCTGTGCATATGGCCTCTCCTGGCCCCAGGCACATCCCATTCCTGGGCTGGTGTCAGGAGCTAAGCTGAGGAGGGGTTCAGGTGAGGGGAACCCTGCTGAAGCTCAGGGCTTGTCAGGGTGCCAATAATTGCACGCTAGCTGCTCTCTGCACCTCTAGCCCTGGCCTTGATCTTGACCTGATTTCTCAAAGTCCCTGACTTTTGCTTTAGCAAATATGCAACCTCACAGATGCTTAGATCAAAGTCAGGGTCAGCAGCTTTAGTCTGGTCCAAGCCACTTCTGAAGGTCTCCCTCCCCCGGACACTCTGGGATGTTCTCCAGGTCCCCTGAAGCAACCAGCCTCACAACACTTTGATCAACAGGACCCAGATAACTCAGCAACTATGTTCCTGTACACATGGGATGGACTGCACGTGCCTGCCTGGCCACTGGGCAGTCCTGGAACTGGTGAGAGGGCTGTAAGTTCCCGCCATTTTCACTTTCCTTGCTCATTTGACTTCTCCATTAAAACCTTGAGAGGAATGAGCTGTTCACACCTTAGTATAAGTTTGCAGGTGGTAAAAGCCCCACAGGGGAGCTTTTGGAGATCCAGAGAAACTCCAAGGGCTCCCAGTCAGAGGGCTGGCAAGGTCAACCTTAGCTGAGCTTCCCTCTCCTAAGCCTAGGCTGTGGTGGTGCCTATCTCCAGTCCCTGAACTCGGGGTGTTTAGATGGGAGGGTCAGAAGCTTAGACAGGAGGGAGGATCATATTCAGCTATACAGCAAGTTCAAGATGAGACAAGGGTACATTAGACCCCATCATGAATAAAGTAAAATAAAATAAAACTTAAGAAGACCAAAATCAATCAAACACACAAAACCCATAGTTCTAGCCTTGTGGCATATGGCCTTGTGGGCACTGCCACGTGAGCTTATTGTCAGGGAAAAGTGGCTTTGTGGGCCATGCCACGTGACCTGAGCTTGCCTGGAACTTCCCCACTGGATGCTCAAAGGCATTTACCAAGACTTCCATGTTCCAGATGGCGAAGCAGGCATGATGAGGTAACACCCACTTCCCAGAGCCTTGGAGGAGCTGGATGGGCTGAAAACTCAAGGGCGAAGTGCTGCCCCTTGGCCTGAGGTCCCCTTCCACCAGACTAAGCTTAAATCTGAAAGACCTGGCACCCCCAGCAGAGCTTCTATCCCGAGCAGCCAGAGAGTCTGGGGCAGGCCTTTCAGGTATGCAACTGACACATGGACTCGGCAGGCAGTCTGTGAGCTCTTGTGCAGTGACCAGCATTGCAGTCTGTGACAAAAGACACCAAGCATGTGGCAAATGCCATTTTCCCATGCTTGGATACCCCCACCCTCAATTCAGAATGCCTGTTGGACCTTCATCGCCATCACAGACTCAAACCCCAGCGCTGCTGACAGGCACCCCTCCTTCTCCCACTGCCCCCAGCCAAGAGCTCTTAAGGACGAGACCAGGTAGGTAGGTCTCCCAAGAGACTGACCTCTGTCCATCCTAGCGGGTTATGCAAGTCATGAATGTGCAAATTGTTCAAACAAACAAGATGATCCTGACCTCAGCCTCTGGACTGTAGAGGCCGCTGAGCTGGCCGGTGCCCCTGCTGGCTCACCCAGGACCAGCAAACCATGACATAAGCACCCCGCAAGGCCACCCCTCCCTGCAGCACCCCTGCCTGTTCCTTGGCACTCACACAGGGTACTCCTGGCCAGCCTTCTTCACCCTCTGGACACAGAGCGGGCTCCCCTAAGTCTGGGAGCTCCGAGGGTGACAGCCATGTCTCCAGGGCTCTTCTGTGCACCAGGATGGTGTTAGCAGAATGGTGGAATCTGAACAGTGAGGCTTCCTCTCTCCTCCCTCTCTCCAGTCAGCTTTTCCTTCCTGATCTTGTTTCCTCCCAGGCACAGCTGGGGCCAGCTCTGCCCCCGCAGCCTCGGGAGCCTGACCCAGAGCATGGCAAGCCCAGAGCCTCAACCTGTTCCACCCTTCCCTAGGAGGTCCCCTGATCGCTTTGGGGATCCCTAAGCCGGAAACCCACTCTTGGTTTGCCTCCGATGGCCCCTCTAGCCCTCAGCCCAGTGGTGCTGCATTCTTGATATCATTCCTGGCCCAGCTGTAGCTGGAGATGGTGGGAAAGCCCCAGCTACTAGCTGCAGAGCATCCTTTGGCCTCAAAATAGCTACACACAGATAGGTGTGCCAGGCACCAGAAGCCTGTCTCTAGGGAGCTGGGGACAGTATTGGGCATTCTCCTTCTTCCCTCCATCAAGGACTTAAGCTGTCAGTTACTAAATGCTATCTGACATGTAACAACACCCAGCAATTACACAGCACTCGCTACAGGCCAAGGCCCTGAAGTCTCACAACTTCTCAGCTTCTCATTCATTCCATCTCTGAAACAGCACTAACAGCAAGTACAGTTTCATCTCTGTGAGGGACCAGACAGAGAGGCTAAGGAGCTGGCCAAAGTCACTCAGCTGGAGCCACCTGAGCTAAGACCCACCCTGGCTGGTCCCTGAGAGGACAAAGCAGGGGCTGGAGGTAGGAGGAACGGATGTTAACCTGCTCCTGCTTAGCTGGCCTCACTGGGTGCTTCAGGGGCCGGTAGATCCTGGATGGCAGAACAAGCCCAATACCCATGGGGCACAGGAAGGACAACCACTGCCCCTGAGAGTTAGGGGGAGAGCTGGGAACCTCAGGCCCAGCCAGCCTGGCTCCATGGGCCCCTGCCCTCTACCAGTCAGTCTCCCTGTCCAAGTTAGCTGGCTGTGTGCAGTGAAGGACTGGTTCAGCCTGCCAGCATCCTTGCAGCCAGGCCTGGGCCCTAACAGAGAGTGGCCAGAAAGGAATCAGCCTTCATCTTTGCGCCCGTCTGGATGCAACCTCTCATTCACACCAGAGGCACAAGGGTCTGGAGAGCCTCCAAGGAACTGACCCAAGATGGAAAGCGACAGTCCCAAGCATGCTGTGCCCAGGCTGCAGCCCTTTCCTCTCCCAGACAACACAGGCTGCGGATGAGGCGCTGTCTGTGAGTCCCTCGCTGAAGGACTTGCAGGGGCCAGGACCTCTCACCTGGGGAGTGAGTTCACACCAAGGGGGTGCTGGTGACCACACATCCTGCTCCAGCCCTTTCCCTGCCACGTGCCTGGCTGTGGCTGGTGCTGGCCAACCTCCCCAACCTCAGAAGGTCTAAGAGGAGATCCCACTTCTGCAACACGGTTCTGCTCTCCTCTCCTCACAGCCATGCTGTTATCTGTCTGTCTGTCTGCTGAGTTAATGACTCCTCTAATAGCCTCCTTGGCCCCCACAATCCACCTCAGTGTTCCCTTTAAGACTGTTCACAGCAAGCCGGCTTTGCATGGCCCACACCTACAGACTTGACAAAGTCTGTCTGGTACCTTGTTGATATTTCCCCAGGGCTGGGTGCTCCCCGGGCCCTGCGTACTCTGTCCTGGCTACCCCTTGAGGTTCCTTTCAGTGGAGCAGCAGGTGTTGCTCTGGTTTCACAGGATGTGCAGGGCCATGGGGCACGACAGAAGGTGCACCTCTGGCTGCCTGGAGCACTGGCAGTCTCCCACCCCTGCATCCTGAGCACAGGCTTTGCGGACGTGGGTACAGCATGCTGTGCTCTTTAGCATGCTATTTTTCTTTCTCCCTCTCTTTTTCACATTTTACTTTATTATGTAAATATTTTGCCTGGATGGATGGGTGTGAGCCTGGTGCCCACGGAGGTCAGAACAGGGTGTCAGAGCCCCTGGGGCTGGGGTTACAGACAGTGGTGAGCTAGCACTTGGGTTCTGGGAACCCAACCTGGGACATCTGGAAATGCCTGTAGACACTGAATCATCTCTCCAGCCCCAAAATATTATCTTTCTTGATGACTAACAGGGAGGGGTGCTTCAGTCTGTAGACTGTTTACCTTGCAAGTGTGAGGACCAGAGTTAGGGCCCAGTACCCACGTAAAAAGCTCGGCTTGGTGGCATGCCACCTGAACTCCAGTTCCGAGGGCTCAGAGATGGGTCAATCCTGGGACTCACTGGCCAGCCAGTCTACCCTAATCAGTGGGTTCTAGACCAGTGAAAGACGCTGCCTCAAAAACAAAAACAAAACAAAAAACAAAAACAGGCAGATGGTCACTGAAGGCTGACACCAAGGTTGGGCTCTGGCCTCCAAAGGCACAGGCACCTCTGCCATCCCTAGAGACAGAAAGCAGATCAATGTATCTTCCAAAGAAAGACTAGGGGATCCCAGGATGGCCTCTGAACCGCTCTGAGCCACAGGTTCCTCACCTGGGACTGCTGAGTTGTACAAGCCCCTCACCTTCTGTTTAAGCCTAAGCTTCATGGCAGGACCCCAAAGGTGAGCTGGGGGACCCCTTTATTATCCCTCTTCTAGTGCAGCCACATTGAATATATCTGTGTCTCACCGGCATGCTGGGAAATGGTGACTGAACCTGGCTTAGCAGGAGACTCAGGGCCCAGACTGATTCTAACTCCAGCAAGAAGACAGAGTGGATCCCAGAGGGTGGGAGGGAAGCCCTGAGCCCTGACCCTCAGACTCTACAATGCAGGGTCCCAAACAAGAGGGAGAGAGCTCTCCCGGGGTGAAAACTGCTCCCCACCTCCCTTGCCTAGGCCCAGGCTGCTGAGACCACTGCAGCTGAGCAGCCCTGCCCCCAGCCTACCAGAGCCTGCCTTGTCTGACAGGGCCAGTGCTCGCTGCCTCCTCCTCAGGGGTGTGCAGAGTGAGTGCGACTCTCAGGACACACATCCTGGTTTCCTGGGGTTGGGGAAGCATGATGCTCCCTCCTAAATCCTCCCATCCGCTGCAGTGATCCAAGCCAAGCCAGGAAGAAGTGCTCCGAGTACAGCGCCGGTACCCTGGGAGGCAGTCCTCAACTGCTCAGTAGCTGAGCTGAGCACACCAACTCTGCCTGGCAGCTTGGGTTCAACCCATGTGCACCTGCTGGTCTTCCCAGCTTCCCCCAGGGTTCAGCTGTGTCCATCCAGGCCCCCTTGTGGGACCCCCACTGTGCTAGGTCTGTGCACCAGGTCAGCTCCCAGGTTTCCCTCCATCTTTCTCTCCCTTCCCCCTCCACCTCATGGTGGCTGTGCTAGCAGTTCTCTGTCAGCCAGCTGGGAGTTCTCCTGTGATGAATGAGCGACGAGTGAATGAGTAGATGAGTGTGGGTGTGCAATGTGCTGCTGCTGTGCCCTCAGCAGTGTGTGGCTGGCTCCTCTGTCCTGCCGTCCAGGACAGATGACCCAGCACCTTCTCCTTCAGGCCGCGAGCTCGGTGCTGGCAGCGCTGTCTGTTAGGTGCTTTGCACCCAGGAGCCATGATACACAGTGACTGTCCTGCTGCTTTCTCGGAGCTGGCCTGGGCCCGCACTCACCAGCTGTCACCTGGAGGCGATGTCTCGGTCGACTGACTGCTGAGACAGGCCTCACATAGCCAAAGTGGCCTCCTGCTTCTAACTCGCCAGCTTCTGCCGCACCAACGCAACCCCCTTACATTGTTTTGGAGACGGGGTCTCCCTTTGTAGTCCAGGTGGCCTCAGACATGCCACCTCGCTCATGCTGCCTTTGATTCACCATCTGCCTGCCTCTGGGGTTACCGGCCTGTGTCAGCACTGGGCTGAGGGTAGAGTTGGTCCTTCACACATGAGAAGTAAGCATGACCTTCGGTACTGCCTGGCTCTGAGTCCGCAGACCGCCAGACTGGAGGGCAAGATCTGATGGGTTTCTCTCAGAGGACCAAAGCCTCCATGAGGCTAAGCAGCAGTTCTCCGAGGAGCAGGGAGTGATGCAGGAGCAGCAAGCCTGCTACTACGCTGAAGACTTCCTGCTAGGCCAGCCTGATATCTGCCAAAGAGCCCAGAGACCAATGGCAGCATGTCAGGGGATGGAGCACAAGCCAATGAAGAAGAGCCACGGCCATAGTGAGTGGCAGGAGCCACTGGGACACGGGGATGGGGTGGGGGTGGGGTGTGAAGGTCTACCACACTTCCTCAATAATCAGTCTGCCTTTGCCACTTGCCTGCTTCTCCGAGCCTGTGCTGTTGACGCCACACCTTTTCACTCTGTCCCCTACGGTCCCAAGTTGGGTTCAAACAACAGAATAAGACCCAGGGAGTGTTCAATAAGAGCCCAGAGCCTGCTTTCCTCCCAGAGAACAGCTAAATTTCTAGGGCCTGGGCTCCCTCTTTGCCCACCCATATCTTTCCTTGTTTTAAAACTATTTTTAGCAACCGTGTTTTTGCGGTTAGTCAGCTTTCCCCAGGTAATCACAGCAGAGAGATCTAAAGATGGCAAGTGAGCAGTGAACTGCACTACCAACTCACACACAGATACCACAGTCTGAACATGCCCCAAACACTTACGTTCTGAAAGGTTAGTCCCAGAGTGGCTCTGCAAAGGAGGGGGGCCTCAAGGGACCTCAAGGGAAGTGGAGACCTTGAGGAGGGTGGGGTTGGAGGGTCGCACACGGGTTGTTAGTAAATGAGCTCAGTCGTCTGGGCTGCTGCTCTTACTCATGTCTGACCATGTGACGTGTTCCCAGGACTGTAATGTCATCTGCCTTGAGGCTTCTCACCAGAGTGGGGCAGAGGCTGTCCCCACCCTTGACTCTCCAGAACACAAGCTAAGCCAACTTCTTCTCTTTAAAAAAAAAAAATATATATATATATATATATGGGTTATAACCTAGAACCCCTGCTTGTATGTAGCAAATGGTAGCTCAATACCCAAGTGGGTATACTAGTAAGGGGAACAGGGACTATTTTGGACATGAACTCAATGGCTGGCTCTTCGACCTTCCCGCCCCCGGAGGGAGGAGCAGCCTTGCTAGGCCACAGAAGAGGACATTGCAGCCATTCCTGAAGAGACCTGATAAGCTAGAGTTAGATGGAAGGGGAGGAGGTCCTCCTCTATCAGTGGACTTGGAAAGGTGCAGGGAGGAGATGAGGGAGGGAAGGGGGGGATAGGGAGGGAATGCAGGAGGAGGCTAAGGCTGGGATACAAAGTACATAAGCTGTGATTACTATAAAATAAAAGTAAAAAATATATATGTATATATGTGTATATATGTATGTAATGTGTCATATATGTGTATATAGTGTGTGTGTATGTGTGCATATAGGTAAGCATCCTTACCCACTGGGCTATCTCACTGGTCCTCAACCTCTTTCTTGACAAAGTATTAGCTGCTGGGATTTTGTTAGAGCAGCAGGAGATGGAGGGACTCATGTGATTCCAGTCTTACCAACTGTCCTGCTGATGGCTGAGGATGGCACATGGCGCTTCTTGAGTTCCCTAAGCTCCTCCACCCAGAACAGCACTGTGGCCTTGCTTTGTCTTGTCTAGCCTTGGTGGTTTTAGAGAGCCAGCTCATGTGTAGAACTTTATGTGTCCACATAACTTCACTGTTTTTTTTTCCTTTATAATTCACAAGTGCCTGTGGCCTGCCGCTCAGAGAGCAGGCAGAGAGCCTGCTTCTCACCACACTGACTTTAGCTCTACTGATCATACACACTTCCGACAGCCAGGAATGGCTGTGGGGTTGGCCAACTGCTGGCATTCTGTGGCCAGTGGTCTCTGCCTGTGTTTTCTCTCTCTCTCTCTCTCTCTCTCTCTCTCTGTGTGTGTGTGTGTGTGTGTGTGTCTTCAGATCATTGTAGACAGGCTTGTTTCTTTGCTTTTGTGACTGACATGATTTACCTTATTAGCCCACCTGTCTCCTCCCCTGTTTAAATCAACACACCTGCATCCTGCCCAGCTGAGATGAGGTCAGAGGTTGTCATCTGGCTGTGTGTCACTCCCCAGCCGTAGTACCTCAAATGATACACTCTCTGGAGTGCAGGAAAAAGTTGAGGAAGTCCACAGCTCTACAAGGGCAGCCAGGTTTCCACGGAACTCACCAAAGCATCTTCCCAGCAAGGCTGGCCTTTCCCTGAAACTGGTGGATTGCAGGGAACTGCCGGGACCCAGAGACGTGGAGGAAGAGCTGCCTGGCCCTGACACAGCAGCAGTGGAAGCCCATAAGGGACTAGATGGAGAAACCTCTGGCCTGGCTGGTGCCTCCTCAAGCTGGTCGAGGGCCTGGCTGGAAGGCTCAGGAAGGAGAAATTACATCTCGGAAGGCAGATGCTGCTAAGGTGCAAACAGCATTGAGCCCCTCACTGACATGCTAGACCTCTTCTCCCCAGAATCCCCCTCCCTAACTGTCCCTACTAGCTGCACCCTCCTGAGGTGTGAGGCTCTCTGAGGTCTGCCCACCTTCATGAGGTGCCAATTTTCGGATGCTTTGTTCCATCTCTTTCTTTCTGATGCTGGCCAGAACCTAAGTGGGCTTTTTGTGAGGTGCTGGGCAGCACACACTCCTTCACTACACTCCCTCCCTGCCATGCACCTGACCCCTGTGCTGGCCTAACGCAGATGGCGAGACTTAGCAGAGAAGACGAGACTTCCCTTCTTCCCCTTCAGGCAGCTGCTTATTACAGCTCACCTGCCCTGGGCACTTTCTTTTAAACATTAAAAAAAACTGTCCTTGGGCTCCTATCTGAGTAGCTCTTAGATTCTAAGAACCCCAAAAGAAAGCTACAAATTGCCCCTATCAGTCACATGACCCAGGCCCTTCCTTTGCCCTCTGGTCACACACCCAGCTTCCAGTGCCGCCAAGCTCATACCCTGAGTCCTTTCGCTTCTATCACCCTTGTGCCAGGCCTCTGGAGCGATGACCAAGAAGCCCACATGGACAGCTGGCAGCATCTGCCCAAATTCCTGCAGCGCTGAGAGGAGCTGTTCCCCACCCCAGGGATGGTTAGCAGCTGGTCCCAGCATCTGTAGGCAGCCAGGGAGTCTGAAATGGAGCTCAGAGAAAAGGGGTCAGGAGGGGGCTCCGTTCGAGGGGCATTCGGGAAACCCTGCATCCCTATTCTGCAGAGCAGTGTAAACCCAGGGACCCTTGTCTGTGGGCAGCCTTCACCATCCAGCTCTTGCCCACCCATCCCCTCAATTCTCTAGGGCTTTCTGAAACACTGTTCTGACTCCTCTAAGGCAAGCTGTTACTTGGGTGCAAATATGGCTCCCTACGAGGCCACAAGTGGCTTATAGTCAGAGTCCTTGACCCTCTGCACAGCATGCCTGGCCCTGTCCCCACATGGGGCAATCTGTGAGCTGCCACAGCTTGCCCGAACTCAGCAGATGCGCTAGCACAGGAGCCATGCTTGGGCCTGCCTCACTCTCTCCACTGCCCTGCATCCCAGGGGTGAGTTCAGTCTGGCCTCCCTGAGGGATCTAGGGATGGTGTATCCTTCTCCCAGGGTCTTCCTGCTCTGGGCTCCAAACTGCCCTGAGGGAAACGCTGAGTCAGCTCGCAGCCTTCCTCGGGTTGGGAGCTGCTGTCTGCTGGCTACAGAGCAGCCCGCTCGGGCCTTCTGACTGGAGTGTGTGTGCAGCACACCCCGGCACACAGGGAGCTCTGGACTGCAGAGGGGCAGAGCTGCTTCCACCGATGCGAGCCTACGCAGCCGTTCCCACAGTTCCCAGCCTCTTGTCTTGGTTCATTTATGTTCTTTCTTTCTTTTTTTTTTCTTTGTTCATCAAAACATCTCCCTGGACAAGGGAGGTGGTTCAGTGGGGAAGGCTTCTGCTGTTGGAAGCACCTGGTGTTTGAGGCTGCAGTCCTCCCGGTCTGGAAGCCTTTCTGAGCTCAGGGCTAGATGGAGGACCCTCTTTCCCCAGCAGGGCCTCCTATGCTCTGCCTGGCCTCATTTGGAGAGTGTCTTTAGACATAGATGCCTTTAACTGTGTCTGATCTGTGGTCTTTGACACAGTTCCCTGCTGGCTCTCCCTCCCTGCACCAACAGGACAGCTAGGTACTGTGTTCCTGTTCACGTGACAGGAGCAGAGAACAAGAGGCAGCTGCCGACTCACGTGTGGCCCAAGCCATGAGGACGGCTGGGGCTGGCCAGCCGCTGAGCCTCTAATGGAGAAGTCTCGGGCAAATGGGAGACCCTGTCCTCCAAAACAAGGTGGATGATGTTCCTCTTGTACACTCACAGATGCCACATAAAGCCTTTAGGTGGACACTGTGTGCTAGAGCTCTCGGGACAGGCTGTGCTTCTCTGGAGAGTGTGTCATCAGGGATCACAGACAAAAGTCACTGTCCCCCACCACACGCTCTTTTCAGTATCTTTGTGACTGTTGTTCCTTTGCTCCCGCTCTTCCCTGTCCTTCCAGATCAGAGCCCATTCACTCCTCCAAGACAGAACTTCCCACTTGCCCCCTTGAAGAGCCCGCCACTGCATAGCCCAGCTGGAACACACACCTGTAAACCCAGCAAGGGGGATTAGGGGCTTGGAGTCCTGCTCAGCTACATAGCAAGTTTGAGGCTAGCCCAGACCACGTGAGACCCTGCCTCATGGGGGCTGGAAATATGAGTCAGCAGTTAAAGTGCCTGCTGCTCTCCCAGAGGACCTGCGCTCTGTGTCAGCACCAACACCAGGCCGCTCCCAAGCTCCACTTGCAGGGCAGCCAATGACCTCTCTGGGTTCCTTGAGCATTCACTTATACAGAAACTCACACATACACATAGTTAAGAATAAAAGTACAAATACTCAACAGCAAACACAAACGAAAAACAACAGCTGAGTGTCCTAAAGTGTACTAGGGCATCCACGCCAGGAGGCAGTTCTCCTGGGTCATGATGCGCCTGCTCTCCAGGACTCCTCTGGGCACCAGGAAACAGAGGTGGATGGTGGCATCTGTACTCAGCAGCCCCATCGTTGTTTGGGCTCTGAGAACCTGGCCTTGGCTGGCTGTCTGCTCTCTTGCAGGCTCAGACAGCTGGGCAGCCTGAAGCAGGAGGGGTCCAGCTGCTGTCAGCTCTCAGCTGACAGTTTCTTTCCTCTAACTTGTTTTTGCCACTCCCAGGGCCTCTGGGAATAGAACATATGTGTAGTGAGAATTGCATAATTTGGTTTCTTTCTAAGAACGTGTTTTGGTTTAATCCCAGGTGTGGGGATCTGGGGCCACTTCACAGCAGCTGGCTATGATTTGCCTTGTGGAGGCGTGGCTTTGCCAGCTGCAGACAGTTTGTGCGATTGTGTCCTAGGGACTTTTCAGAGGATGCATAAATGCTAGAGCCTCGGTGGATGTGTGCTAGCTGGTGGTCCGATGCTCTTAGATGCTGTTTGTCAGGTAGTCATTTGCAACAAAACAAGAAGAGATTAGCTGTCCTGACAGTGAAGATCAAACTGGCCCCAAGGAGCCCATCATCCCTAATCAGCAGGAAGCAGCCTAAAGATACTGCTGCTCCTTTCACCTCTCCTATCTAGTCTTAGGGGATTAGAAGGGTAACAGGAAAAGGAGCCCACAAAGCACCCAGTGCAGGCTACAGACACTGGTGGCTGATGAACTATTAAGAACAGGGTAAGGTCTTCACCTTCCACCATTGTCCACATAAAACACAGCTCCCTCCTCAACCACAGCCCAGGAACACGAATTCAGGGTCCCTCAAATACAGTTTTATGAACTGTTACAGTTATGGAACAAAGGGAGTGATAAAAATCCTAAGACAAGGCACTTTTCTGCAGCCGGCTGTGCATAGCAGGGAAGTCTCCGGAATGGGTCTCAGAGACCAGCTGGTAACAGTCTCAGCTCTTGGCTACTGTGCTAGTGAAAGCCAGAGGGTGTCTTCCATGATACATCCCAAAAGGATTAACCTGACAGTCACAAAGACCTTAGTTCGGCTGCAGAGGTGGATGGCAAATGGCTGCTAGGAGGGCTAATAGCCCAAGATAATTTAGCTCTGGATCTGCAACATTCTAACTCTCCACTGAGTTTTTATCCCCCAGGGTCTGTCCTGGGTCAGAGCCCGGATGAAAAGGAGGATCGGCAGTGTGGGGTGCTTGGGCTGGAGGCATGCTGCTCTAGGATACCCCATGTCTACTCTGCCTGCAACCCCATTTTAGGAGGAAAATTACAGAGATGAGATCATTAAGTTACAGGACTTGGATAGAGGCTTGACCGCTCCGTGTCACACCCTCAACCTCCACCCAGCGGGCTGTCTGCACCCTCTGAACTGAACCCGAACAAGTCTCCTCTGCCTGTGCCTCTGTGTGCTGTGGGTGCGGCTTTGCATGTTCTGCTCATGTGTAGAAGCTGCCGGCTGAGACAGGGAGTCTCCCCCCGGTTCTCACGGTGCTCACCCCTATTCGCTGAGGCAGGCCTCCCTCTTGAACGCAGGCTCAGGAGTGCGGGAAGTCCACTAGCTCTGCTTTCTGAGTGGCAACACTTCCTGCTGTAGCCAGCCGAGAAGCCATTTAAAGGAGTGTGGGTTCAGGGTGTAGAAGGGGACACTATCCATCATGGTGTCAGGGCGGCATGGAGGCTGGAGCCAGAGGCCACGGCATGGAGGCAATCGTGAGGCAGACAGCGCACCAGAGTGGGACTTAGCTATGAGGTCCCAGGGCCTGGCCCCGTGAGCGTCCACCTCTAGCTGGACACAGGGCCTTCCAGTGTCTGAGCCTGAGGGGGCCTTGATGTTCATCCTCCCCGGAAGCTCAGGATGACCGTCACACTCAGTCCCTCAGGCTGCCACCTGGACAGCCCTCAGTGAGCCAGTTGAGAAAACGTCCCTTTCTGTCCCCTCCCACGCCAAGTAGTGGGGTGCAGGGACTCCAACTGGCCTACCCAGGTCCCACGGTGCATGGGAAATGAGAACAGAGTGAGGAAATGTTGAGTGACAGGGACACCACGCCTGAGCCATGAGCAG
>CM053749.1:2003206-2016265 GCA_028658305.1 Pachyuromys duprasi
CACAGGGAGTCAGGCTACAGACACAGCCATAGCACAGGCCGGGACAGGAGAGCTGGCTGCCGCATAGCAGGGAGAGCGTGCGATGCTGCCGCCCCGCCCCCACACTCCTGTTGGCGGCACACCCGGGAAGAAGTGATTCCCAAAGCCTGCGAGAGCTGGAGCACAGGCGCTTTTCCCGGTGTTTGCAGGGCTGGCTGTGCCTTTTCCCCACTTTCACAAGAGTCACCGGGCGGTGGCCTGGGTTTTGCAATGCTGCCAGGAGCATGACATAAAATGAGGGCTGGGGTGATCAATCCCTGGGCTGCTTCAGGGCCACGTGCCTGCTGGCAGCTGCACCTGCCACCGCCACCGAGGGGAGGGCCGGCTGGGGCCAGAGGAGCCCTGAGAAGCCCCGAAGGAGGAGGTGGCTCCAGACAGTGCCTGGACCGGCACCGGCACCATGGGTGTGCTATGTGACACATCTGTATGCCACCTGCTATGTGTAACACTGTGAACTTTCTCTGACCAATGTGTTCTGTCTTGAAACTTATACACTCTAACTAACCCCAGCTTAGGGAAGAACAGTGGTAAAGCCCAGCATGGGTGTCATCCCGCAATGAGATAGGAAAATAAAAGGACGCCTGTGCACACCACCCCCTATGCCAGCAGGCAGGCAGCCTGTGCCCTTCACAAACAAGGGACAGTCTTCTGGGCTGGGCGAGGGACTTGCCACACAAGCATGGCCACCTGAAGGAGGGTCCAGCTCTTACTGTGTAGCCCAGGCTCCTTGGAGCACACGCCAAATCTGTGAGCTCAGGCTGTGCATGGTGGCAGCACACATACACGCATGCACACACACACACATACACACACACACAAAGAGAGAGAGAGAGAGAGAGAAGGGGGTGGCCTCATCCTCTCCATGACTCGCTACACCTGGCACGTGTCAATCACCTTAACAATGAAGAACTGGGCCAGGAGATAAAGAATTTGCACTAGGGTACAGGGGGACCAGGTTGTCAACCTAAAGCCTCTCGTGACCAGGCCAGTGTGCAGACCTTCCTGTCCCCGGGAGCTGCCTGTCCTCAGTCTCAGCACTACTGCATGTCTTCGAGATTTCTGGCCCCTGAGTTATGAGAACATCTCGGTCTCTTCAAAGGAAAGAATTCGATAGAATGACACAGATAGTTTCAGGCAAAAATTTACCTAGCAAAGCAAACAGTCCAGAGATACCGGAGTCAGTTTCCCTGCTGCAGGGAGCTACCCAGTGGGTTCTATATTGTGATTTTTTTTTTTTGAGACAGGGTTTCTCTGTGTAGCCTTGGCTGTCCTGGACTCTCGTTGTAGATGAGGCTGGCCTTGAACTCACAGAGATCCGCCTGCCTCTGTCTCCCGAGTGCTGGGATTACAGATCACCACCGCCCGGCTGTATTGTGAGTTTCACAGATGGTTTCTAGTGTTGGTGGGGCGGGTAGCATTCTCGAGGAGGCCAGCCGAGCACTTGTTCTGTCTTCACCTGCCAAGTCCTGGGGTACAGGCTTGTAACCCGACTTCTAACATCAAAGGTCACCCGTCAAAGGAAGTCACAAATGGTCCTTTCTCCTCCCAACTCATGGCAAACCAGGTCTCCCTTTGGAGTATTTCTTCCCATAACCCTCTAGGGAAGCCCCCAAGAGGATTTCAAAAGCACAGCATAAATGGCATGGAGAGCTGAGCTCCTCTGAGGATGCACACCTTCACTCACACACTTGGGGGTGGGGAGCGAGTTTCTGCTGTCATGGGAACTCCCTGGCCACAGCCTCCAGGCAGCTAGCCACAGGTTAATGTGAGCATCAGGAGAGCCAGCCTCTGGGGCAGAACTGCAGCCCCTGCTTCCTCATGGCTGACTGCTTTGACTGCTCAGGGCCTGATTGACCCCACGGCAGTGTCGGTGATGGTGAGGCTGTGCTGTGAAGGGTGGCGTCAGAGCCTAGGACAGATGGACAGGCTGCACAAACAGGAAGTGGGCTGCCTGTAGGACTTACTTTGCCCACTTCCACTGCCCATGTCTTCTTCCTGACACACGGAATCACTTTTCTGTCCCCACTCCCTTGCTCTGTAGCTTATTCGGAACTTTCTCAGAGCCAACAGACAGGCCCTGCCCAAACTGTGGCTTCTGGGAGGGGAAGTGTGTCTTGTTTCCCTCTGTTACTCAGGGTCTAAGCTCATTGGCTACACTGCAGCCTCGGAAAGTGTCTGGGACTGTGTTGGTGAACAGGCGCCCAGCGCTAGCTCATCGGCAGCTGGCGGGTTTGCAGTGGCGCTGGGCAGCAGGCAAGGGAGACAAGTGGGAAGTGATGGAGGAAGTCTAACAGTGGACCCACACCTGGCATACACAAGTCCGGAGACTTGGGTTGAAGCAGGACCATCCCTCCCCCTCGCTCCCTCAGGTAGAATACGACCCCTGACCCTGTTGCGCTAAAGCTGCAGTCACATCCCGAGTCATAACAGGCATTACTCATGACTTCCTGGAAAACGCTGGTTTCCCAGAACTGCCATGTATCTTGACTTGAAAACCCTAATCCACATACACGGGAGCTGGGAAGTGTTTTCCGAGCATGAGGACCTGAGCTTGGCTGCCAGGCCCACAGAAAGGGATGGGCGTGGCATGCTGGCTGCCCTTCGGAGGCCCAGGATTTGAGACTCCCAGCTTGCACACAGCGGCTCACAACTGCCTGTAACTCTAGTACCAGGGGATGCTGTGCAGATGCACCTGCCAGCAAGACATTCAAATACATGAAAATTAAATTTTTAAATTAAGAAGAAAAGGAAGCTGGGTAGTGCGGCACACACCCGAAACCGCTGCTGGAGTGCCAGGGGCGAACACCAGGGTCACCACCGACTCATCCGTCCACACACAAGTACACTCGACACACAGTTTTTGAAAGTTGTAGCAACTGAGCCAGATGGTGAAGCACATCTGTGGTGTCAGCATTCAGGATGCTGAGGCAGGGGAGTTGAGAGTTCAAGGGCAAGCTAGGCTACATGTGAGGGTCTGTCTCAAAGTACTGACACGTGTGTTTCAATGTGACTGGCATTCCTGGCCGTCTCAGTAGATTTGATGATCACCTGTATTTTATTCCATGCATTTAAAAACCTAATCATTGTAAACTTCACCAGCTTACCAGAGGAGCTAAGCATGAGTGTCCAGAACGTTGGTCCAGAACTGGTTTTCAGAGTCAGAAAGACCTGAGTTCAAACCTCAGCTCCATCACTTACCTATTGAATGATAAGAGCCGGGCAGCACCTGAGACTGTCTAACGCAGACCGGGCCACTGTGGGGGCCCAGGCCTGGGACCGGTCAAGCCCTCTGCTGGAAAGCACAGCCCTTCCTAACCTTCCCCACTTTCTCCTTCAGAGAGGCCATCTGGCCACCGTGGTATGACTGAGCCCAGCTCTCTTTAGCAAGGCAAAAAGTCTGACCTCTAACCCTCCTAGTGAGCAGGGGGTACTTGGTGTACACTCCTTAGGAAGGGTAGAAAGATCTGTCACTCAGCCTTCACTGTTGGGGAAGAAAAGTCCACACCCAAACCTGAGTGTCTACAGGAAGCTTAAGAGGCAATTTAGCTCTGGCTTGGAGAGTGCAGGGGTACAGACGCTGTCCCCCTCCCCCACAGGCTGGGCTCTGTGAGATTCGGTCTTCCCACCTGCTCCAGAGAGAGCCTGTCCACCGGTGGGGGCAGAGAGGGCCAGGCACACGCCTGGAGGCCTGGTCTGCTCTGCCCTTGCACGAGGGTTCCAGCTGGCAGGTCCCAGAGGACGCAACCACTTCGTGTGAGCCTCACTTCGGTAAATGTATAAACAGTTTTCAATGATCCTGCCAAGTTACTTTGTACCAGAAGGTGTTTGTGCAGTTTTCAAGTGAAGGACATTTGTCTCCAGGCTTGGTGAATAAACAGAGCAGCTGAAAGTGCTCACATGCAGTCTTGAACCGTGTCTGCTCCCTGTGCTTGGATAAATACCTCGGAAGTGGAGCGTTCACTGAGAGCTGAGGACCCACCCCCGCTCCCATCCCTAATTCCTCCCAGATCCATCCCTGCTGCCATCCACTCCAAAGTTTGTGCCTTTAAAAAAAATAATAACTGAGCCAGGCACAGTGCCACACGCCTGTGATCCCAGCACTCGGGGCACTACAGGAGGCCAATCACTGTGAGTTCGAGGCCAGCCTGGTCTACAAAGTGAGCCCAGGACAGCCATGGCTACACAGAGAAACCCCATCTTGAACATCCTAAATAAATAAATAAATAAATAAATAAATAAGTACCTCACCAACTCCGTTTGCACTGTCCATAAACTCACAGTGTGGGGCTATCCTTGGAGCATCATCCACCAGGCCCTCGCCTCTAAGACCGCCTCTGCCTGTACCAGAAACAGCCAGTTACCCACAGCACCTCAGTCGTGGGCTGGGCACTCCAGGGCAGAACGCTGGCTTGTTTAAGCTTTCACAGTTCTGTGTGGGCACAGCAGCTGCCGTGAGCTCACCGCGGCAGCGCCAGGTCATGTCCACAGACGCGGTCTCCATCCATCTGGCCTTTGGCTCTTACAGGCTTGCCACCCGTCCTCCCCAGCGACCCCTGAGCCCCGGGGGACAGTGTGTGTGCCGATTATCCCACAGTCACTTGTTTCTACACTTTCATCAGCCGCGCCTTCTGTACTGCTTAGCATCCACGGCAAAAAGAAGCTTCTCTGCGGGGACAGGCTTTCCTACTTAACCCTGAAGTTCACGATCCGTGGTGAATGTCACAGGCTGTTTGAAAGGCAGTTCTGCTGACATGATTGTGAAGGACATTTCTAAGGATGGTCAGGGTTCCTGCATATACTTGCTGTTAACCCAGAGTGACTTTCAGCAAAATGATGCCAGGCTGCTTCTGTGGAGGAGGGCGGGCCTTCCTTCTGCTGCGCTCCTTACGGACGGCCACCCTCACTGTACAAGCGACACAGCTCCATTGGGCTTCGTGCCCTCAGAAGCTCTGGCTGTTGTTGCATGTCTGTGAGTGTGGTGTATGTGGGTGTGTGTTTCCATGTGCAGGCACATATGTGGTCGCACATGCATGTGTGTGCACATGTGTTTGGAGGCCTGAGATAGGTATGAAGTGTCTTCCTCGATAATCCTCCACCTTGTTCACTGCAGGCAGTCTCTCACTCAGGCCCATCCTCCTGCCACACCCTCCCAGCATTTCCATAGCTGCTAGGTGAAGGCCTTTGATGGGGTTCAAGGAGCCACTGAAATGGATTATTGCAGAGAAAGAAGAGTCGTTAATGCCATAAACACAAAGACAGACAGACAGACTGCAGTGTGGTAGGGGCTCTGAGCACAGTTCTGGCCCCAGCCCCAGACACACAGCCCGGCAGTGGCTCTGAGGAGAGGACCTGGGACCCACGTGGCAGAAGTGAGGCTCTTCCTGCCCCTTCTGAGGACAGAGGAGGAGCTGTGACCGCACACTCCTGTGCCAGCTCTCGGATGTCCAGGAAGGCTGGGAAGGGGCGGGAGGCAGGACGTGCAGCCACCAGTGACCACTGAGGTAAACCCAGGTCCCGGCAGCTGTTCACAGACTGTGTTATCTGAGAGGGAGGGCTGTGCAGTGCTGTGGCCGGGCAGCAGCTGGGCTCTGCCACGATGCCCTGCACTCAGGATCTCCGCCTTCAGCGCTCACCGGGCAGCAGCTGCTTTGCCCGCTGAGCACCTGCTGGCTTGCAGAGGCTCATGCTGATACGAGGGGGCCAGGAGGCCGGAGAGCACTCACTGACACCCGTTCCAAGTTCTTACATTCTAGAGAAGGAACTGAGCAGAGACGCGGATGCTCACAGAAGCAGAGACAATGTGTGTATGGGGGAAAGGAGCCAGGTCCAGGGGAGGCACTGGACAGAGCAGGAGGACAGCAGAAGGCTCCGGGGCACAGCTGTGGGAAGGACTCGACAGGCCTGGGGATGGCTCGGCAGCCAGGAACAGAGGACCTGGGTTTGGTTCCTCTCCTGGAGGCCTGCCACCATCCAGGCCTGGGGAATCTGGAATCGGACCTCCACGTGCATGATGCACACACACATAGCAGGCAAAATACCAGTATACATAAAAATAAATGCTTCTAATTTTTAATTTAAAAAGATGGGGGCTCACAGCTCATTTGCGCAATGTGGGTTTTCTCGGCCACGCTCTGCCCACTGTGTCCAAGTGTGGGGTTTGGGGCACGGCCCCAGGCCTCCTCTGCTGGCTGGTTTCTTGGGTGTGTTAGCGCGGATTGCACTGGCCTTTCCTACATCACTCTCCATCTTCCTCTCCTGTCTCAACGTGTCTGAACTTTTTAAAAGTTAAAAAGGTTAAAGTTAACCTAAATGTGAAAGTTAAAGTTGGCGTAACAAAATAATGGCATCTGACATGGCAGATGTGCAAGGGTGTGCATCTTACACCTGGACGGGGAAGGGTCTACCTAATAGCTGTCCTGGGCACCTCCACATTCCAGCTGTTCCTTATGGGCGGGGGCACCTCCTCCTTCCTATTCACTTCCAGTCTGTGCGTCCACGGATTACCCTGTCTCCAGAATGAGACGGCTCTCAGTTTACAAGCCCTCAGCAGCGCCCTCGTGTGCCCAAGCCTTCTTCTGGAATCCCTAGTCACAACAGGTCTCCCAACTTCAAACACTCCAGAGATCTGAGTCAGAGCAAGGTCGTGAAACCAACTGTTCCTGAAGACGAAGAGTTCCCTGTTTAAAGCCAGACCAGACTCCTGCTCCCACCAAGGCCCCCTGTTTCCTTTTGGGGGATTTTTTTTGTTTTATATGTATACGTGTTTGTGCACGTGTGTGTGGTGTGTGTGGATACCACAGAAGCCGGAAGAAAGCTTCAGGCGCCCGGAGCTGAAGCTATGCTGGGGTTGTGAGCCCCCTGACATGCGCTAAGAACAGAACTCACAGGGTCAGGAAGAGCCACAGGAGGCTGACAGCTGAGGTCTCTCGGCCACAGCCACTGTGACGCGCGCCCCCTAGTGGAGCACGTCTGACTCTACAGCACCGTAACCCCTCCACTCCTGGGGTCTGGATTCCTGGATTCCTTTCCCCAGGAAGTTGGCAGGCTCCCGTTAGCAGCGTCTGGGACGTGCTGCTGGGACACACACTCACGCATGTGCTCCTCCTCACCGCCGCACCCTTGAAATTGTTCGTTCCCTCTTGGCAATACAAGACCCCTCTCCCCATGCTTACTGGGGAATCAGACACAGCCTGGCTACCTGAAACCCCTTCTGTAAGGTTATGGGACATAATTAAATAAAGATGGTTAGGCATACGACAGATTTTATATAAAGAGGCTTATTAGGTGGATATGAAGAGAGGGAGTGAAGGGAGAGCAGGACATGATGGGGAAAAGAGAGAGAGAGGAAAAGAGAGAGAAGGGGAAAGAGAGAGGGGAGAAAGCCAAGAGAAGAGAGACCAAGAGAGAGACCATGTGTCGGGTTGTCCCTTTAAGGGGCAAGGTAACCACGCCTTCCAGGTGTGGCCACCTGGCCGCTGACACATGATGACATCATAAGTTGCTAGGCAACCCAGAGGCAGGTTTGTTCCAAAATCCTAACACCTTCCTCTGGGCCTGTAGGAAACCCTCTCTCTGCCTGGTGGGCCTCATTGGCGCCTCCACCATCTGCTGTCTGTCCTCGGTGTTTAATAACTCGCCTAAGAAATGTCTTCCCAGATGGGATAATCTGCCTCAGTGTCGGGCCTGAACCTCAAACCCAAGACCTTTCACCCAAAACAGCCGACCAATACCCAGTCTGTGGCAGGGAGGCTCAGATCTGAGGTAGTTTGGGAGTGGGAGAAATTTTTACAGAGTTTAGCCTATGAGGCCTGCTGCGCACTGTTGCCAGGGCACGTACAAAGGCGTGCAAGAAGGGGGCTATGGGAAAAGGGAGGTAACAAGTGGCTGCTTGATCCGGAAGAGACCCACAGGCTTACTGCATGCTAGGCCCAGCCGGCAGGCTCTCACTTCCCACGCCTGACGCGACTCCTTTGGATCTGCACACAATGCCAGGAACCTTCTGGTCTCGCCTAGTTCATCCAAGGCACCTCCAGGCTCCGCTACTCTCTGAAGGGTGTCCAGGCTTGCCTTGTCCTATCAGCCTGAGGTATTTGCAGTTTAAACTGCTCAGAGCGCCGTGAGCTGTGCCGATGTTACCAGAATTTCAGAATCTGAGTCTAGGCAGGCTCTGGCGGTCTCCAAGGTAGGCTCAGCCACCCATTGCCAATGTGCTGGTCAAAAAGTCCAGTAGTAGGGAAAAGCAGAGAAAGGATATTTAGTCTGTGTGTGGCTGCAGGGGAACAATTAAGAGCTGCAGTGACCCCGTGTCTGTGTTCAGGGTACTGCATAAGACTTAGAACGTATGTCTGTGTGTGCATGTGGAAGCCTGAAGTAGAGACCAGCTGTGTTTCTCAACTGCTCTCGATCTTATTTCCTGGTTCTCTCACTGAACCCGGAGTTGATTCAGCTGGACTGGCTGGCCAGCAAGCCCCAGGAATCCCCCTGTCTCCACTTCCCAGCACCAGGGCCATGCTGCCCACTGGTCCCCTGTATCCACCATCGGTGCTGGAGTCGCAGCGTGTTCCCTGTGATCTCTGGACCATGTTTGCATCCAGCAGACTGACAGCAAGGACACCATGAACATAGTTAATAAATGGGACCACATGACATGGAAAAGCTTCTGTGTAGCAAAGGACACCATCATTCAGACAAAGTGACAGGCTACAGAACAGGAAACAATTTTAACAACTACACACCCTTCAGAGAGCTAATATCTAAACTATATAAAGTACTTTGAGATTTGATCTTACACCAGTCACAAGCAACAGCTCAGCTGTTGGTCTTTATTTTCATCTCCCTGATGACTGAAGATGGTGACCACTTCTGTAGGTGCTTATCAGCCATTTGTGTTTCCTCATCTGAGACATGTATCCAGTCTTTTCATTTGCTTACTTGTTTTCTTGGTGTCTAGTTTTTATAGTCCTTTGTGCAAATATTATGGTTTCCGGCTTTATGCTTTTATGAGACTTCTGTCTCTATGTGTATCTTGTACTTTCGCTTTGGCTCTTTTTCTTCTATGTGTTTGTTTTGTCCTATCCTTGTTTGTTTATGTTTATTCATTATTATTATTAATGTCTGTTAGTATTCTAATGAGAGAAGACAGGGTATTTGGGTAGATCAGGAAGTGGGCAGGATCTGGGAGAAGCTGAGAGAGGGGAACCACAATCAGAATATAGTATTTGAAAAAAAAAATCTATTTTCTACAGACCCAAAGAAGCTAAGTAATAGAATGCCCAAAGGAGTGTGATTGACTCTCACTCAGAAGGGTAAATAGAATAGACAACAGGAGTGGATGAAGAGAAGGAACTGGACAGGAGACGGTGTGGGGAGGGAAATGAGGGCAGGGATTGGAGGGGGGGAGAATGGGGGGGAGGTGAAAGCTGAGAGAAGGAAGAGCGAGGGCAGCAAGGGCAGGGCCTCTCTGGGACCAGCTGGAATCCCGCAGCAGCTTAGGCTCCTGAGAGGGTGTGGGGTGACTCTAGCTGGAACTTCTAGCAGTGGGGGACATGTAGACTGAAGTGGCCACTTCCTAGCCAGGCAGGACTTACAGTGGAGGGAGGGAAACCCACAAAACCTTCAACCCAAAATCTATCCTGCCTACAAGACCTGCAGAGAAAAAAGGGGAGCAGAGATTGAGGGAATGTCTAACCAGTGACTGGCCCCACCTGAGACCCCCCCCACAGCAGAGCCAGCCCCTGACACTTATAAGAACACATACTATGCTTGCAGACAGGAGCTTAGCATGGCTGTCCTCTGAGAGGCTCCACCCAGCACAGACTTAAACAGACGCTAAGACTCGAGGCCAAACATGGGTCTGAGCTCGGGGATTCTTGCAGAAATGTGGATAAAAGGACCCAGAGAGGACAAGAACCCCACAAGGAGACCAACAGTCAACTAACCTGGGATTACAGAGACTGAAGCACCAACCAAAGATCCATGGTGTGGGTCCATGGTCTGGACCTAGGCCCACTACACATATGTAACCAATGGGCAGCCTGGTCTTCATGTGGGTCCCCTAGCAAGTGGAACAGATTTCTGACATGGACTCTGTTGCCTGCTTTTGGATCATTTCCCCCTAGTGGGGCTGCCTTGCTTGGCCTCCATGGAAGAGGATGCACTCTGTCCAGATGTGTCTTGATGTGCTGGAGAGGGTTGGTATGGGGGAATCCCCTTCTCTGATATGTAGGGGAAGAGGGTGGGATCAGGAGGAGTGGAGGGAGGGGGCTGTGGTCAAGGTATAAAGTGAAAACAAACTTTTTTTAAAAATTCTGTTTTCAATTTTTAAAATGTAAGCCTAAATTGCTTAGACATTTCAAATCATAGTTAAAACTGTCATTCTACTGGACCAAATATGCCCCCATGACAAATATATAAAAAAAACATCAAATATGCAAAAAAACAATGCTAATGAATTTCTTTTCTTAGCTATCAGATGATGAATTTCTTTTTTCGTGGCTAAAACACTTCCATACATTACAGTCCATAGTCTCAGGATCATTTCAGAAAATTGCAGTTTTAGAGTCACTTTGGTACGTTAACCCCAAGTTAAACAGGAGAAGAAACAAACATTCAGAACTGACTGACTTTGGAGAGGATAGAGCTCCCTCTCCATCCCGAGGGAAACAGGCACACTGACTTTGAAGAGTCAAAGGGAAATGTAAGAAAGTCAAGACAGCACAAGCAACACCTGGAGGGTCCGTTTTGGAAACTGTGCTGAAAGGTGCTCTCCAGAGTGGAGAGAGATGAAAGCCGGCATAGGGTTGTCTCTGGAGAAAAGTGAAGAAGCCTTCCTGGAAGAAAGCTGACCCGGAGGTCAGGTGTGGCAACAGTAATAGCCAAAGTAGAGGACACAAAACCAGACATTTCAGCAGCTCACGGGAGGGGCAGCTGTCACTACAGCTCTGTACCTCTGGGGGCGCTGCTGGTCCACATCATCTACACCAATTTAGGGGAATGCAGAGAGAATTTTTGTTTGTTTTGTTTTTGAGACAGGGTTTCTTTGCGTGGCCTTGGCCGTTCTGGAACTAGCTCTGTAAACCAGAGCTGGCCTCAAGAGATCTACCTGCATCTGCCTTCTGAGTGCTGGGATTAAAGATGTGCCACCACCGCTCAGCCAGAGAAAATATCAAATAAAATTTGCCACCTTCAAGGGTTGCAGTGCAGAAGGCGGGCAGGTATTACAGACAGTCATGGGCTGGAAATCTTCATTCTCGGTTCTTTACTAAAGGGTCACAAGAGCCCCTGTCTGTAACTGTCACATGGTCAGACATTAGAGCCCTTGAGACACCTAGCCAGAAACGTGTGTTGGCTATGAGACTTCCTTCCTTTGTTTAATACTGTATACTTTGTAAACTTTGTATACTTTGCAGGAAAGTGTTGGGCTCCTGCCTGAGAAGCTTCAGCAGTCAGGCAGGGCCACTTCAAGTTTTGCCTCTGGGCTCCCCTACATCTTTCCCTGGGTGACCCCTCTTCAGCTCTTCGGCTCCCCTGGGTGCATCCCCTGAAAGGGCTGCGCAGATCTTCGGGATGTCCTGCTGGTCCCTCTACACCTCCGGACAGCGACACCTCAGGACCCCAGAGCGGCTGAATCTCCACAGCCTGGGGCCTGAGATCAGACACCTGGAGAAACTGAGAGGCTGAAGCCACAGAGAAAGCAGCAGCACCTGAGGCCTCAGTACAGCTGCTGCTGACAGGGAACTCAGGGAGAGGGAGGCGTGTCCAACCGGAACTAGCCTCAGAGCTCAGTCGCCACCTCTGTGGCAACTGTCCAAACTAGCCATTCTCCGCTGACCACCCCATGCCCAAGCAGGGAGCTTTGTGTAGTTTGGCACTGTCCGCCAGGGACCAGGACCAGGAATCTGACCCCTTAGCATAAATTCATAGTTTAGTAAAGTTGTTTCATTTAGCTGAGGGTTCAAGTCTGCGTAAACCCCTTGAGGCATGAGTTAATAAGCCCCTCCCCCCACCTAACTGTCACAATGGCAATCTCCAGCCCCTCAGTGGGACCCCTCCAAGATTATGCTAATTTTAGAAGAAAAGTCTGAAAAAAAATCCACCAATCCCTAAATTCACCCAAGCTTAGGACTTGAAATCCAACCAATTCTCACTCTGGAAATCTCTGCCCTAAAACACTCCGCCCCCTAAAAAATCCTATATAAAGGCTGTGTCTGCTCAGTTCCCTGCTGCCTTCTACCAGGAACAGAGGCAGCTGCTTCTGGATTCGTCCCTCCAATAAGCCTCTTTTAAGAGATTTGCTGCCTCGTGAGACTCTCTCAGAGGAAGAAGTCCAGAAGAGAAGCAAGGAATGAGGCTGAGGCTCCCGCATTCCACTGGGCTTGGGGGAACCCTCTCCTGGGAGCTGCAGTGTTTCTGCTGAGGAGGCCTCCTCTCAGAGCTGTGTGGTTCCTGGGCTCCCGTGTCTCAGATTCCCCTTCCCTTGGGACACTGTTATTTTTTGTGTGGTTGGCTGGTTGGCCTGCCTTCTGGATGGAAGGGTGTCCCAGAAACTCACAGCTCTGGGACCACAAATCCATGCCACATGCTATGAGAACTGGGAAGGCATCCCAGATCTGAGGTGAGACAGTGTCCCAAGGGTATCCTGAGGCACGGGAGCCCAGGAACCTCACAGCTCTGAGAGGAGGCCTTCTCAGCAGAGACATTGCAGCTCCCAGGGAGGATTACCCCAACCCTGATGAGCTGAGGAGCCTAGAAATCTGAACTCTGCTCCTTCTTCATCTCTTCTTCCTTCTCTTCCAATGGGAGAGTGACAGCAGGCAGTAAACCTCTCAAAAGAGACTTATTGGGGGGACAAATCCAGGAGAGGAGGGACGAATCCAGGCATGGCTGTCTCTGCTCCCTGGAGAAGGCAGCAGGGAACTGGGTAGACATGGCATTTATATAGAAATTCTTAGGGGGGGGCGCTTTCTGGGGCAGGGATTTCCAGAGTGTGGATTGGTGGGATTTCAAGTCGTGATCTTGGAG
>CM053749.1:2016765-2049720 GCA_028658305.1 Pachyuromys duprasi
CTCTCAAAAGAGACTTATTGGGGGGACAAATCCAGGAGAGGAGGGACGAATCCAGGCATGGCTGTCTCTGCTCCCTGGAGAAGGCAGCAGGGAACTGGGTAGACATGGCATTTATATAGAAATTCTTAGGGGGGGGCGCTTTCTGGGGCAGGGATTTCCAGAGTGTGGATTGGTGGGATTTCAAGTCGTGATCTTGGAGGACCTCAGGGATTGGTAAATTTTCCTGCTCAGGGATTGGTGGATTTTGTCCAGACTTTTCACCTCAAATTTGCATAAGTTCTACTGAGGGGTGAAGATGACAGTGACAGAGTCGGGGGGAGCTTCCTCAGACAGCGGTCTGGCCGCTTTTCTGCCCTGAGGAGTGATAAAGTCCACAAAGAGTCCAAAATATACAAACACTCTACTGTGAAGGCAGCAGACGGAAGCAGGAAAGGTTGTCGCCACCATGGACAGCTCCCGCGGCTCTGAGGCAGGAAAGGTGTCCGTTTCCTTAGGCTGAAGCAGGAAGGTCACCGTGGACAGCTCCCATTGACGCTGGCTGAGGCAGGAAGGTCACCGTGGACAGCTCCCATTGACGCTGGCTGAGGCAGGAAGGTCACCGTGGACAGCTCCCATGGCGGCATCCACTGTCTCCGCCCACCCAGCGCAGGAAGGAGAGTGGCGGCAGGCCGCTTTTAGCTTTAGTGGCTGGCCCGCTGCTCACCGGCCAGACACAGCTCTTGAAGGGTGTGTGTGCAGCTGGGGCCGGCGGGCTGCAGGGCTGAGGGGCACTGTGGAGGCCTGCCGCAGCTTGGGGCAGTCCTCCGCTGAGGCAGGGCTGCAGGCCGCTGCTGAGGCAGCAAGCTGCCCTGACAGATCAAGGCTCCCATGCAGCCTGGCTGATCTGTCCTGTCAACAGCAGCTGTGGCTTGGCTGTGCCAGCGCTGCCTGCTGCATGGATGAAAGGCCGCATGCCTCAGGTTTCCCTTCCCTTGGAACACTGTCCCACCTCAGAGCTCGGTGGTTCCCAGGCTTCAGAGTTGTGGGTTTCCCATCCAAGCAGGAAGGCCATCAATAAGACTTCATTGTATTCATGGGGGAGAAATGTGGACCCTGACGTAAATCAGTAAGTTTTACAAAACATATTTGAAAACCCAAATTTAAAAGCAACTTCTGGTATTTGTTTAGTAGAATGTTAGTGTCCGTTAAGAGTCATAGTGTCTGGGAGTTCAAAACACCAGTCTTACTTTGCTTTGACTTGTAGTGCTGGGGAGTGAACTCTAGGCCTCGCGTGTGCTAAGCGAGCTCTCTGCCACTGGACTGAGGCCTGAGGCCAGACTGGAGGCTGGCTTTCCCCTAAGAACACAGCCATTGAGGGCAAACCCTGCCCTAAACTGCCTGGAGTCCCCACGGCGCTCTGCCGGGAGGAGACATCTTCAGCCTCACCCTCCTGCCGCCGGGCCTGCCCTGACGTGCTGACGGGCTCTGCTGCACTCTGCGAGCTGCTTCCTGTCCTGTGCTGTGTCATAGCAGCAGGAAAAGAACGAATGAACTGGGGAGGGCTGGCTGGTGCAGTGGGGACTGTGGTGGGGGATGGGAGAGAAAGAGGCACAGAAAACAAGCTCTCACTTGGCCTCCAAGTTGGGCATAGGTGACCATGGCTCATGCTGGCCTCCATAATACCCACCATAAGGGCCAACCTCTCCCGACTTCCTCATGAAGAGAATCTCTAAGAACTCACAGGTAATTACTTAGTTATGAGTTTAACAGGGGCTATTGCCTTGAGCCCAGAGAGCTACATGGATAATCATCTGCACCCAGGGAGCCAATTGCTTGGAAAGCTGACACACCCATATGTGTCAATTTTTCTGGGCTCTGACTTCCAAAGTCCAGCTCTGCCACAGCCTGGATATAATACATGGACAAATGTGCACCCCATTCCAGACCTCTGTGGCCCTCTCACTGACCCTCCTTCTGTCTCCCCCTCTCTCCACCCCACTCAAGCCCCTCCCACCCCAGACACCTACTGTGAGCCATCTCTAATGCTCTGACTCCTGGTGTCGGGCGGCATGCCACTCTCTGCTCCCAGGAGAGTTCTACCCTCAGTGTAACCACATAACCATGATGGTCATGCTAAGGGCCCATTCGTGTCAACCACCCATCCTACCCTCATTCCTGCATGTGTACCACTGAGCGTGCAGGAATTGTTCTTCATGATAAAATTCCTCTGCAATGTGACCGAGAACAGCTGGTGTTTCAACACACTGGGTACCTGAGAAGGAACCCCGGGACCGCCCTCCCCCCGGGAGCCCAAGCATACTCAGTCTCTGAATTAGATCAAGCATAAAGTTGGCATGCGGGATGTGTCCACCTCTCTGTAACTCCTGCCTCCAACACCATCTGCATAACCAGTTTACTAGACTCATGGGAACAGGAAGTCTCGGAAACAATTCTTTCGCCAGGAGTGATGGCAAACACCTGTAATCCCAGGATTCGGGAGGTTGAGGTGGGAGAATCTTCAGTTTGAGGCCAACATGGGCTTCCCTCAAAAAGGAAAGGAAAACAAGGTGGATAAAGAGGGGGGGTAACAATTCCGTATGCTTCCTCCAGAAGAGGTCCTTAGGGCCCACTTGGCCTGGCATTCCTACCTGAAAGCCAAGTGCAGTGCCAGCACCCTCTGACCTACCTCACTGGGATCGAGTTTATGACTGGAGTACGTCTGTGTCCCTGTTGACTCGGTATGTATTCTTCCCAGCAAGCATTTTCTTTTATGGACAAGGTACGGGTGTGTGGTGGTGAACGGGCAATTCCCCTTTCCCTCACTGCCCAAGGCTGGCACACAGCTGGTCCTGTCCTCCATCGGGCCTCTTTGTGGAGGAGAGTGCTCACACAGGCCAGCCGCCAGTGGTGACTGATGAGATCAGGAGTCCTGGAGCTGCTTTCAACCTCACAACTCTGGGGGTTCCCTTCCCAGGCCTAGGGAGGGAGGACAAAGGTGGCAAGCACCAACTCCCACTGGTCTGGTCCTGCCCTGAGAGTTTCTAGGACAAGTATCTGGTCTTAACTAAATGATAGATTCCACAGCACCTACAGGAAGCTGGCCTCTGTTCCAATCTCCATGCTGTGTAGAGCACAACTCAACAGTTTCTTGCTTCTGTCACCTGGGCCTCTCTGCCCCTCCCCTTAGGGTGGTGGGACCCTGGGAAACTGAGGTCACATGGGATATAAACGGGAAGGCTCAAGGTGACCTGAGATAACACAATGCTAGGGAAAGGTCTCAAAACAGAAGAGCTCAGTTGGGCCTGCGGATCCCAGGGAACCCAGGGAAGGCTGCTCAGGATGGTGGCAGATGTCTTAGCTCTGGTGGGCTGTCTCTAAGCACCAGCCCAGTTTCTGGGCAAAGTACAAGCTGCAGAGCTCACGAGCCCAGCTCCCCTACCTAGGGACCTGGCAAGCAGCATGCTACAGTTACTAGTTCATTCTATTTTGCTGCTGTTTTGATACCTGAAGTCCCTAAAACTCTCTCCTGATCACCATGACACAGCGTAGGAGGACCTAGAGTGCAACCTTCAGGCAGCAAACCTCTCCGTTCTGTCTCCCCTGGGCAGCAGGCTCCTCTCCACAGCACAGGGAGAGTCACCCAGGGCCACCAATTCGGGTGAAGTACCTGTTTGCATAATCCACTTTTCTCCTAGAGCTTTGAAAGTAATTGCTCATTCATCTCTGGGAAAGGAGACCATTACTGCAATTTGGATCTAATTTAGATGTCAGCTCCGTTTATGAGCCTCGGTTCATTAAGCTGTCCAGGCAAACAGATGGTGCCGCTAATGGGGAGTGAACGGTTTGGAGAGCACGGAGATCAGTCAATAAAACTATCTGCACAGCCGCCGAGCGTGGCTGCACCTCCTAGAAGATGCACCTCATTCAGAGTTAGCACATCAAAACAGACCTGTAATCCTGCTGAGACAGTGGGAGACAGACGCTGGCTTTCCAGGCAGACAGAGATGATGGGTGATCAGGAGGGTTCAAGCCCACTGCAGGCGGGGTGTGGTGGCACATACCCAAAACCCCAGCACTTCAGAGGCTGACAAGAGGCCTGTTAGTTCAAGGTCAGCCTGGACTTGAGTGAGATTCTGTCAAGAGGGAAAGGGGGAAAGTCCCACTGTAGCTCCAGCAGCTGACAGGGCAGCCAGTGCTGCTGCTGCCTCTGCAGACAGCCTGGGCCGCCCAGCCAGGGTTTCAGGGTTTGGGGGAAGCTCTGTGTGCAGGACGCCGCAGGCCCTGCCATGGCAGAAACACAGAAACAGCAGCAGTTCTTAATCCCATGCTCGGGAAGCAACACCCACTCATAACCACTGTGTCAGTCCTGGTGCAGGTCCCAGCCGGAAAGCCCGGGAGCAAAGTTGCTCCATTCCTGAAGACCTCAGACAGTCTGCTTCTGGAGATGGAGGTTCTTTCTTCGGCGTAGTCTCACGCCTGTGCAAGCTCAGATTATAAAAATCAGCCATTCTTTTCAGTTCTGTTTATTTAAGATGAGCCTTCCTGCTAGAAAGTCATCATATAGCCATCTACAGCTGGATATTTACAAAGAAAATTCTGCCTGCTTGCTGTCTGCTGGGAAAATGATGACAAGATATTGGTAGCTGTGTGGTGTAAAATTACAACCATTTTACAGTTCTGAGTGTTGAGGGCAGAGCTCTGGGAGTCACTGGCCAAGTGCTCTACAACTGAGCTATAGCCCCAGCCCACCCCTAGCTATCTTTCAGTTTTAAAGGACTTTGTCATTAGTCTGCACATATTTGTGCATATGTGACGTGAGTGGGCACACGTGCCAAGGCACACGTGTGGAGGTCGGGGCCAACTGTGTGAGGAGAGTTCTTTTCTCCCACCTTCACAGTGGTTCAGGGATCTAACTCAAGTTGCCAGGCTTTCAAGGTCTTACTGGCATACTCTTTAAATTTTGAAACAGGGTTTTGGTGCCCAAGAAGGTCTTGAACTCGCCATCTCCCTGACTCAACCTCCCAAGAAGCCAACGTAGACTGCACACCAAACCCCAAGCAACATTACATGCAGAAGACATGCACATGCTGTTAATTCAAACATAAATGTAGCAAAGCCAGGGAAAGAAGCCAGAGACCTTCAGCTTAAACACACCATACTGCCCTCTCCCGCCCAGCCTGCCACTACTAACTCCAAAGATCTGGGTGTGCAATCGTGGAGAAGTCAGGAGGCCGAAGGATCACAAGTGACGGCAATTAAGAAAAAAGGCCTGAAGGATGTCTTTCACAAGTCCAGGTTCGGCAGTATGATGGGCACAGACAGCAGGCTGGTGACGAGAGTGAGTGGAGGAGGGGTGGGAATGCTATGCACACTTTTCTTCCCATCCAACGTCTGAGAGAAAAAGAATCAGGCAGGTGTGATGTGGTCCCAGCACCTGGAGGCTGAAACAGAAAGACTGCCAAGAGTTTGGGCCAGCCTGTGGCACAAGAGACTGTTCCTCAAAGTCAGGAGCACTTGCTGCTCTCCCAGAAGACTAGAGTTTGGTTCCCAGCACCCACACATGGCTCACACATGACTACAACGGCAGCTCCAGGGGATCTGATCTCCCTGGCCTCCTTGGGTACCTCATTCATGTGCACACACACACAGACACACACACACACACAGAGTTAAGAAGAAATAATCTTTAAAAATTATAATTTTATCCTCTGGTTAATCTTCACTGTCAACTTGGCTAGGTTTAGAATCACCTCAGAACTTAGTAAGGCTCTCTAGGTGTGTCTGTGAGAGTGCTCCTATGGAGGATTAACTGCTGCAAATGAGAGGTTCCACCCAGAAAGTTAGAGGCCTGGGAAGAACAAAAGGAGGGAGAAAACCATAGGAGTGCTGGCCTCACCTCTACCTGCTTCCTGGTCACTGTAGCTAGAGCCCCAAAGCTTGTTGAGCTCCTGTTACCATGGACTTTGACAGGCAAACCCTCCCTCCTTCAGCAAAATTCTGTTAGTATGTATGTGTACATGTGTGTGTGTGCCTGTGTTGCATGTGTGTGGTGTGTGTGTTGTATATGTGTGTGCTGTACACCTTAGACTGGGCCTCACCAGGCCGGGAACTCAAGGTCTCGGCTAGACCGGCTGGACCCCCAGTGCCAGTCCTCTCTGGCATAATGTCGGGGCTTCAGATTTGAGCTACTGTGCCCGGCATTTTCACGAGGGGCTGGAATGTGAGCTCGGGTGTTCCTGCTGGTACAGCAGACACTTGACCCACTGAGCTCTCCCAGCCACTGCTGGCTACCGCGTTAATCAAAGCGTTCAAGTTCCAAGAAGGCAGGAAACTTCCTTGAGGTCCTAACAGGAATCCTACTGATCTTCAAGCACATCTTCTGGTGCCATAACCAGCAGCAATCCTGGGCACCAAGTGAGCCCCAAGTCCCATTTTTTCCTTCCTGGCACTTACTGGATGTTCTACCACCTTAACAATAACAAATTTTGCTAAATGCATCAGTGAATAAATCAATTCAAGACTAAAATATTTAAAGTATAATATTTTGTGCATGGTTACATAAACACATAAATCCTACTGCCCTTTTGGCTACTGATGGAAACATTTTCTACATGTCTGACTGAAAGCAGAGTATAAAAATAAGAGATTGTGTAAACTAGAGACAAAGCCTGCCTTTTCTTCCCTTCTGTACCAGTATTCCAAGCTACTTGCAAGTGTCCTGCATTTACAGATTTTATGCACATCTTCAGTAAGAAAATTTAAAAGAAAATTTAAAGTGTAAATCTCACACACAAATGAAATTGTCTGTTGTGTTTGTAGGTTAGTTAGGTAGGACCTAAAGGAATACACATACACATATGTGCATGTGTTTGCTCGCTCCCACACTGCACGTGCGTGCGTGCATATGTGCCAGGCACATAAGAGTTTGTACGGCATGTAACACTTACATATCAGGGGCACCCTGTCACAGAGAAGATGCAGAGGTACCTAAGTTTCTCTCAATCACACAGCTCAGAACCAGCTGAACAAACTCAGCCTGTGCACCCTGTGCTGCTGGACAATCTAGGCTCTTTTCCAGTCCATTTTACTCCTTTGCCAAGAGCTGCAAATGTCCTCTGTTCTTGTCAACATCCTGCTTGGACACCCAGAGAAAATACTATCCATTTTAGGAGGCGGGCCAGGGTCTCAAGCAGCCCAGGCTGGCCTTCCTTAAACTTGCTGTGTAGTCAGGATGGCTTTGAACTTCTGACCCTGCTGCCTCTACCTCTTGAGTGCTGGAATTAGAGCTGTTCACCACCACACCCAGCCTATGCTGTGCTAGAGACTGAACCCACACATTGGGTGTGTTAGTCTGCTTTTATCCGTGTTTCCCTTCCTATCACAGGCCCCAGCACAGAGCTCCCATCCCACGGTTCCTTCTGCTCTACGCCAGTTTGCTCTATAACAGGCACCCTCTGGATCTCCACATCCCAGTAATCAGGCCCCTTCGAAGATCCAGTCCTATGGAGTCTTTGCTGACACTGGGCATACTCAGGGTGGTGTGACTATAGAGGTGACCTTTGACACTGTTTCCTCTACTCTGACAGCTACCTTAAATTCCACCCAAAACACCTGCAGACTTTCTTTCCTGCAGCTATAGACCTATTTCTTCAACCTATTCTGATTAAATTAGTTCCAGGAAGGAACTAGAGTCTAGTATGGTTCTAGAGTCTGGCATGGTTCCTGTGACCCATCCTCCTGTCTGCATTCCCAATCACTGTTAATGGTCAGGGGCAGTTTTCTCAAAAGGTCTGATACACACTTAGAACAAAACAAAGCAAAGCAAAACCTAGTATTTTAAAAGAGGGTACCAAGAACAAGACAATGAGACTTTAAGCCTGAAGGGACAGCTGAGCCCGGACTCTCTCCCTGGGACCATGTGTAAGCAGCTGCGTGGAGCATGAGCCATAGGAGGCTCTCTGCAGAAGGGAAGACAGCGAGGCTGGCAAGGACCCCTGCGACACCTTTCTTTCTACGAACATGTAGGTGAGTTGGAATGATTTACAGGACTCTGTGAGATGGATCAGGGGCAAAGGTGTTTGTAGCCCAATGACCCAAGCTCCATCCCCAGAACCCACACAGTGGAAGGTTCATGTTGTGCTCTCTCCCTCTCACACGCATACATGCACGTATGTCTAAGCGATTACCTACAGTGAGGAGGCAGATGATGCACCTTCTGTATGTCCATCTATTACATCTGAACCATGACAGCATCTGTCACTGTTGTGACATGGTGTGGCGTCACGTACAGCAGAGCAGCCCTACTCAATCTCCTGGGTGCTGGGTGCTCAGTGGCAGTGACTTGCTTGGCTAAGGCCCCAGGTCTACACTGCAGGGGAAATCCAAAACCTCCTGAACCACAGCCTTGCACCTCCCAGCCCAGCGGGGGGGGGGGGTCATTGAGCACACCGGGGTGTAACAGGGCCTCACATAGTCTGGCACAAACAGAAGCTGTCCCCGGTCATCACAGCAGGCTTAGGTGAAGTGGGTACTTGCCCCAGCTTTAGGGGAGAGTTGAGGGGCCCAGAAGAGGACCGGGGTTATTCATGATAACCAAGCAAATGTCTCTAACTCGCCGTGCATTCTGCTCTAGCCAGTATAAAATGGCAAAGTCTAAATGGTGCAGAAAAGAAGACATTGGACGGGAGTGACAAGTTCCTGACTTTGTGTCTCTGGAAGGATGTCACAGAAGAGCTGCTGTCATTGGACACTTCGACTCTAGCAGCCCAAAGCTGGACTTGGTGGTGCATTTCTGCAGTGTCAGAACCCGGAAGGCTGAGGCTGAAGGGCTGCCCAAAATTCAAGGACAGCTTGGGCCACGTGAAAGTACCAGCTTGAAAGACAGAGCAGTCTAAAACAAGACAAAAGACCAAGCAAAACCAGGCACTGTTGCTGGGGTGGCACTTGGGGCACCTCTTGTTCTGTTTTGGTTTTTTGCTTTCATTTTTAACATTTTGTGCCGACAGCCATGAACCTCTGATTAACTCTAACACAGCATCGTCCACATGACGTGTTTAGTAACCACCTTATTACAACTGAAGTGTGAATCAAAAGAAGCTTGGAAGATGCCTCCCTTCTACCAAGGTTTTATGCTACACAGACCTGAGCACGCGACCTTGAGCTGGTTCCAGGGAGGGCTCAATTATCTGGAGCATGCCTGTGTGTCCTCTCAAGCAGCCATTTAAGTTCTCAAAACTGATTATTTCCATAAAAAGAAAAGAAAAGGTCTGGACAATTTTAAAGCATTTCAAAATAACTAACACAGCCAGGCACTGTGGCTCACACCTTTAATCCCAGCACTCAGGGAGGCAGAGGCAGGTGGATTGCTGTGAGTTCAAGGCCAGCCTGGTCTACAAAGTGAGTCTAGGACAGCCAAGACTACAAAGAAACTCTATCTCAAAACAAAACAACAAAACCCAACACAATCTAAATCTTTAGAAAAATACAGAACATGTTGAATATGTTTTTAAAACTTTTCTTAATATTTATATTTTGTCTCTCTGACTGTATGATCCTTATAAAGTGTTATAAAGTGAATACATGGGGAAATTTTCTCCTAGTTCTTGATTTTTTAAAAGTGACTGCCACACCAAACTGCAATCTTTATGTCTATAGGTATTTCATCTGTGTACCTCATGTGGGCCTAGCGTCCAAGGAAGAGGGCTTCAGATGCCCTGGAACTGGAGTTGTGGACAGTGTGAGCGCCATGCGGGTGCTGGGAACCCAGGTCCTTTGGAAGAGTAGCTCTGAAGCATTTCTCTAGCCTTATGAGAATGCTCCAACCAAGCCTGGGCTGTCACTATGCTTACAACCTTTAGGGAAAGGACAGGGCACTGACTTATCTGGGCCTTCTTTCAAGAGGGAGGATATGAAGTTGGTTTACCAACTAGGTCTTTTGAATAACAGCAAAAGTTTGTTTCAAAGTGATTTTCTCAGTTTCTCAGGAGGACTACAAATCCTCGGCCTGCCTAGGCAATTTCCTGAGACCCTGTCTCAAAAGAAAAGAGAGAGAAAGGGAAAGAACCAAAGAAGTTGCTGCTGCTGCTATTGTAAGAGGGTTGTAGGCATAGCTCAAAGTGTCTGTCTACCCATGCAAGGCTCTGGATTCAACTCCCGATCCCACAGAAAAGACCAAGGGATGATGCAGTTCAGAGGCCTGTGATGGATACAGTCCTGGGTATGAGCCCCAGCACTGACGGTCGGAATAAAACAAGAGCCTTCTTCTCACTTCAAAACTCAAGTCACTTTTAAGTGGATCTGAACAAAGACGGTCTCGCCAAACAGAATCTAACAGAAGCCCAAAGAGAAAGACTTTGAGGGGACTGCAACTTCCACACAGCTCTCCTTTCAGGGCTCCTGCACACTAATTCTCCTTAAATTACCTATGTGGTCTACTATCCCAAGAAAAAAACCTCTTCATAACTACTTAAAAACATAGTATGTTCCAAAATGAAATTCTTTTTGCGTCTGAAAACTCTCCTGCTGTGCAGGTTCCCTAAAAAAGTCTATTTTCAATCTTGATCTCTGCTATTTTCCAAATTTTTAAATTTTGTTTAATTATTAGTTTTTCTTCTACAGTGTTTTAATGCACCCAAAGCAGGTGCTGGCGCTGCAGGAGCTAGAGGCCCAGGCTGCTGTGGATCACACGTGCACTGGACGGGCCAAGGCCGCAAGAATTCTTAAACTGCTGAGCAAAGTGTGAGTTTCTGGTTTCCTTCAAGAGTCAGCTGTGTCATGAGACAGTCTGCTGGAAACTGTCTTGTGAGGGGACACGTGATGTTTTGCTGTGAGCTGTCTTGTGCTAGGGGCCTGTAGACTTAGGCTTTTCACCAAACCTACTTGATTTAGGTTTCTTTTTTTTTTTTTTTTTTTTAAAGATTTATTTTATTTATTACATATACACTGTTCTGCCTGCATACCAGAAGAGGGCACCAGATCTCATTATAGATGGTTGTGAGCCACCATGTGGTTACTGGGAATTGAACTCAGGACCTTTGGAAGAGCAGCCAGAGCTCTTAACCTCTGAGCCATCTCTCCAGCCCTTGATTTAGGTTTCTTAAACGCTTCTTCCTCCCTTCCAGCCTCTGACCAGAGGCAGGGGAGAAAAGAATGTTACCAGGAAAGGGGGTTGTAGGCCTTCTTAGAAGTAGTTCCTTGGGATGAGTCCACTCTTTATTGTCCAGATACCAGCAGTCTAGTCCAAAGGCCAACACCAAGCAGCAACACGAATCAGCATGATTCAGAAGATAGGGACAAGTGAGCGAAAGCCCTACGGCTCAGCTGGATTGCCCCGAGTTCTCTGGAACGTTTCTCTCTGTAAAGTCAAATGTGAAAGCACGAAGACCAGTGCAGCGATGCCAATCCAAAAGGCCCTAGGTTGCCTAGGTGCACAGCTGCTTTAACGTACAGTGGTTCTACACAACTATATGGTTCTAGTGGCAAGTCAGGCGGGGTGACATGCTATGGTTCAGCCCCAGAGACGGTCAGGAGTCTGCCCAGTGAAGAGCAGGCAGTGACCTAATCACAGGACCACAGAGACCCGAAAAGCCCTCCTCTCCTACATGAGGTTTGGTCATATAGCCTTACTGGCTGCAACCTTGTAATTCTCCTTCACACTCCTAAGTGCTGGGTTGTAGGCACCACCACACCCAGCAATGGCTCCTTTCCTATGACTCAGGCAGGGAAGTTATATTATTCTTTGTTCTAGTGGGTTTGCTAAGCTCCTGGGCTTGGTTTCACTGATATGCTTTTGATATGCCCATGTGACATGGACTCATCTAATTTGAGGGGTTCACAGATGGTGCTTTGTATTTGTGTAAGTCCATGCCTGTGGTTTGTGCCGAACAGAGGGGGGTGCTCTCTATACTAAGCTGTGTGTGGTCAGCATCTGGTGGTTATCTACCCAGCCAGGTAAGTTACCCTGCCTTAGCAAGTGCTCTGAAAAATGGAGCAAAGTGTTAACTATAGTCAGCCCAGGCAAAGCTCAGCCTCAAGGCAACTGTTCCAGACCATCAGTGGTATGTCTGAGCAGGGTACTGCTGCTCTCCCACGGAGCAGCTTTTTCTACAGTCAGGTCTTTCTTCATCTCCCCGCGCTGATTCTTTCTCAGCAAAACTGTGTTCAGGACCCACATACAGAGTTTCCCTGGGGAGCCCTGGCTCTCCTGGAACTTGGCTCTGTAGACCAGGCTGGCCTTAACCTACAGAGATCTGCCTGCCTCTGCCTCCAGAGTGCTGAGTTTAAAGGGTGCGCCACCACGCCCACCCTTATTTTAAAGATTTATTTATTTATGTGTACCTTGCCTGCATGCATGTGTGTATGTGTGCATCATATATACATATGCCTACAGTCCACTGGGGCTGGAGTTACGGAAGGTTGTGAGCCAGCAAGTGGGTGTCAGGAGCTGCAGCTGGATCCTCTGCCAGAGGAACAAGCGCTCTTAAGCGCTGGGCCAACTCTCCAGGCCCGAGCTATGGACTGTTACCATGCACAGCATGAAATGTTTCCTATAGATGATTTTACTCAAACAATTTTTAACCTGAACTAGATTCCTCGAACCCATGGTCAAAGGAGAGTACAGGCTCCTTCAAGCTGTCCTCCACATTTGCCAAGTTTTAATATTCGGTCACCACATCTGTTGTATTCGAGGATGGCTCAGGAGACTGAAGCCATCGAAAGGTCAACCTTCAGGGGATTCAAGGAACTCACAGAGGTCCCACCACGATGGCTCGCTGGGCAAGTGCCAGCAAACCCGACAGTTCTTCCCCAGGACGCCAGGCAAAGGTTGTCCTCTGACAGATAAATAAGTGTAATTAAACTATAGTTTAAAGAGACGACAGTGAGGTGTGGGGAACGCGGAGAGTTCCAGGGTTCAGCAGCTCCCCCTCCCGGTTTCCGAGCTGTGCGAACTGAGGTACGCTGAAAGCGCTGCGGAGAGCTCCGGGACCGCCGCCCCGGGCGCGGGAGGGGCGCGCGGGCGCGGGAGGGGCGCGCGGGCGCGGGAGGGGCGCGCGGGCGCGGGAGGGGCGCGCGGGCGCGGGAGGGGCGCGCGGGCGCGGGAGGGGCGCGCGGGCGCGGGAGGGGCGCGCGGGCGCGGGAGGGGCGCGCGGGCGCGGGAGGGGCGCGCGGGCGCGGGAGGGGCGCGCGGGCGCGGGGCGCCGCGGTTTCACGCCCCGGAAGCTGGCTGCCCGGAGACCCCGCCTCCCGCTCCGGCGCGGGTGAGGCCGCAGCTCCACTCCCCGCCGGGCGTGCCTGCGCGTGCGCGGGGCGCGGCGAGCAGGTCGCGAGAAGCCGGAGGAGACCGCGACGGGAGGCAGCGGCTGCCAGTTGGCCCGGCGCCAACACGGCCGCCCAGGCCTCACGTCCGACACGGACCGCGCGCGCCACCGCGGGCCGACGGGCCCGGCGCGCCAGCCAATCGGCGCCTCGCTCCGGGCGGCCACACCCACCGCGCCCACCCGCGTCAAGTCCGGCCCCCGGCGCGCCAGCCAATCGGCGCCTCGCTCCGGGCGGCCACACCCACCGCGCCCACTCGCGTCAAGTCCGGAACCCGGCTCCCGGTCTGCTGGGTTCTGATTGGTTGGGACAGGCGGCCCGGAGCCGGGCGAAGCCGGTGAGCTTGCACTCGGGGGGCAGCGGCCAGAAGCCGGCGGGACTGGGCAGGGCGGCGTGTCTCGGTGAGCGGGGCCGGAGGACGCGGGGCGCGGGAGGGCCGGAGGAACGGAAGCCGCGGAGAACGCAGCGGCCTGGGCGCGTGCCGGCGTCGGGGATCCCGGGAGCGCGGGAGGGCCGGCCGCGCAGCCCGGCCAAGGTCACGGGAGGGAACGCGAACGCACGGCTGGGCTGAGAGCCAGCGGTCCCGGGTGGGGCCTGCGCCGTCCTCTCCTCCGGGGGTGAGCCCCGGGGACGGTGCACGGCCTGACGGGGGCTCGGAGCGCGCTCGGGCGCCCGCCTTCCTTCAGATGCCCGTCCCTGCGTCGTGCCCCTGGCCGCGTGGATCACAATGGCCGGCCCGGCGTCTCCGCAGCCAGCTTTCGCAAGCGGAGCGGTGCAAAGTTAGAAGCTGAAAACATTGTTCGGCCCAGCCGCTCCTCACTTCCAGGTCGTCACGTCTTTGGAAAAGGCTGTCAGTAGTCACCCCTGACCTTACGGAATAGTACGTGCTCAGCCAACTAAGTTTGAGTATCTGGCTGATGGTGACTTAAAAATATGTTCTGCTTTCTGACAGGTATACATCAATCGTTGGGTGAGTGAGATAATGAAAGAAAATCTACTGGGAAAATAAAAATCCAAATCAAAATTGTTAGATAATTTAAGTAACTGAAGAAAGAGGAGTCCATGTAAAACTTTAGTATCTGTGCCCAGTTTTTACAGTTCTAAGACAGTACTCCTAACAGGGTTCTGTTAGGAAGGAAATTTTATACTTTCAGTTCAATTTTGCACCTGTAACATAATGTTCATTTAATAGTAACTATGTTATCCACCAGAAAAACTGTGGACTGTATGTAGGGAGAACCAGATTCTAATCCTACCCTTCCAGAGGCGTGTTCCTAGCGTGGAACAATTCACACACCCTTCAAACCCATTTTTCCACCTGTAAAATAAGGATATTGGCCAGGCAGTGGTGGCTCACTCCTTTAATCCCAGTACTTGGGAGGCAGAGGCAGGCAGATCTCAAAGTTTGAGGCCAGCCTGGTCTATAGAGTGAGTTCCAGGACAGCCAAGGCTACACAGAGAAACCCTGTCTTGAAAAACCAGATTGATAGATTGATGGATGAATGGATGATAAATCATTTGATTTTTTTTTTCTCCCAAAGACAGGGTTTCTCTGTGTAGCCTTGGCTGTCCTGCACTTGCTTTGTAGCTCAGGCTGGCTTCGAACTCACAGATCCCCCTCCCTCTGCCTCCCTGGTCCCTGGGATCACAGGCGTGGCCCACCACTGCCCATCTAGAAAGTGTTTTTTGTTTAGTGCTAATTACATTAGAGTTACATCATCTTTAAGATGGTATAACGGTCTAATTTGAATTTAGAATGACAATTCTGGTCTGTGTTGGATTTTAAGTATTCATGTTTCATCTGATTGTATTCTAAAATTCCTCGATCAGAGACAGATTGTCATTAGTTGGTCCTTTGTGTTATCTTTCTTTCTTCCTTCCTTTATTTATTTTTTAGTAAGGTCTTGCTGTGTAGCCCAGGCTAGATTTAAATTTCAGGTCTCTTGCCTCGCTTAGTCTCATGCTGAGATTACATCCAGGTGCCACCACACTCAACTCTTCAGTTACCTCTCCTTTCTGTGGTCCTTTATGGTAGCCAGAGGCATATACAATTGTTACAGGAGTGTACTAATGTATCGGGGCAAATGCCTCTGTCGGATGGGCCATGTATTTCCAGCGACGTGGCTTTCTTTGAGCTCTGGACTGCCAAGCACCCACTGGGCCGTGCCTCGTGGACATCTTTTGTGAATTTGATTTCATTATTTTTGTTCTCTTGAGTCAGGGTGTTGCAGCTAGTACTCATAACCTCTGCGACATCTCTCCATCCCCTGGTTTATATTTTTGAGATATTATGTAGCTCTGGCTGTCCTAGAACTCAGAGATCCACCTGCCTCAGCCTCTTGAGTGCTGGGATTAGTCATGTACCACCCCACCCAGCCACAAAGAGATATAGATTGTAGTCTGATAACTTTGTCACTTACATCTTCAAGGAATCAAGACCTACTCAGGCTATCTTTTGTTCTCACAGATTCAGTTTAGGAATAATAAAGGGAAATTGACAGTGAAGTGAATATAGCTTAATGTTTCCATACTGCCTGACTAAACTCTTTGAAGCACTTTGTGCAGGGCTTTGTAGCAGGCATGGGGACGCCTGCAGGCAGGACAGGTACAGTGCCCTGGCTTCAAGTGTTTGTATCATTGCAAAGTGCAGGGTTCTATAGGAGTGCATAAACAAAGTTCTTAAAAAGCAAACCAGAGACAACTTTCCAGAGGAGGCAATTCAGGTGCAAACCTTTGAAACTGGGTGTTAACTGGGAAAATTTGTAAAGTAGATGGAAGAGGCAAGGGGGAAAGCTGTCGGGACAGAACAGTCAGCTCTGCAAGTGCTTGGAAGAATCCAGAACAGAAAAGACGGGTGCTGGAGTAGAGGGAACTGGAAGGCGGGCTTGTGGTAGACAGACCTGTTGCTGAGACACGCAGACGGGGTGAAGAGAGGTAATGACTCCACAGGCCTCAGTGCAGCGGGCTAGCCTCTGCAGAGCCCACCTTCGCGGCCCTTGCGCCTCGGTGTTCATGAAACCTCAAACCTCTTCTAGCTAAGATATTCTCCTGTGGTTCAGGATGGATTATACTGCTGCCAGTTGAGTACATTCTGTCCACTCCCCTTTTAAAAATACCTGGGTTTTGAGCCGTCAGGTATTTCGGTGTTTGTTTTTGGATTTCTTTGTGCTTGTTTTATTCTTGGAGTCAGGATACCCTCTGTAGCCTATTTGGAAGTTTCAGTTGATTTGTTTTGCTTTCTTTGAGGTGAGGTCTCGTAGTAGTCCAGGCTGGCCTGGAACTCAAGTTCCTCCTCTTTCAGACTCCAAGTGCTGGGATTACAGCTGTGTGCAACACGCCTGTCAGTATTTGCTTTATTTTTGCAGATGTGAGGAACATCCTGGACCTTGAGCTCACTGAGCTTTGTGTATACAAAAGCTTAGTATGATTTATTGTTTTAGGAGGTAATGGAGTACAAAAAAAAAATGATGGAGAGAAAAGGCCGTTCTAATCTGAATGTTCTAGCCATCTAGCTTTCTTCTTGGATGGACAACTGTATTGACTCCTTGGGGAGTCTAGGGCTTGGCGAAATGAGCTCACTTTTCAAGCTAAAAATTCCCCCAGGAGAGTAGGCTTTTCTTTGAGCGCCTTTGTTGCCACTCAGCCCCTTGACTAGCCATCTTGCCTTGTTCTTTTTCTACTGAAGGGTGTATGCTCACAGGAGTCCAGGATTGTGTGTGGAAATGCGTGGACGGCAGCTGCCACCAACTGGAGATTGGTGTGCTAGGTGCTGTGTTTGCCTTCTTTGTTTATCAGGATTGCCGTTCAAAAGTGGTCATTAATGGAATCCATAAAAGGTTGCTGGAGAGACGGCTCAGAGGTTAAGAGCACTAGCTGCTCTAAGAGGTCCTGAGTTCATTTCCCAGCAACCACATGGTGACTCAAAACCATCTATAGTGAGATCTGGTGCCCTCTTCTGGCGTGCAGGTGTACATGTAGGTAGAACATTGTATATATAATAAATAAATCATAAAAAAATACACAAAAAATATGAAATGGGTTTGGTATTCCTGCATTGTGATGAAATATCTGTGGACTCACTATATGAGAAGTGATTGGAGAGAGAGCCTTTGCTCTCTGTCATGGTGGAAGTGAATTTTTTTTTAAGACAGGGTTTCTCTATGTAGCCCTTGCTGTCTTGGACTCAACTTTGTAGACCAGGCTTGCCTCAAACTGGCAGATATCTGCCTGCCTCTGTCTCCCTGGGTGGTAGGATCACAGAAGATAGAGTTTTAAAGAGGAAGCCTGGGGAATGTTAAGAAGGCAGAGGAAAGTGGATCAGATGTATGGTGAGAAGGCCCTGAGTGAGTTGTTTTGTGTTGCAGTGATGTTAACAATTAAAAAGAGAAAAAAGAAAAGAAAGGGCAGCATGGTGGCATTTGCCTGTGATCCCAGCGCTCAGGAGGCAGAGGCAGGCAGATCTCTGAGTTTGAGGCCGGCCTGGTCTACAGAGTGAGTTCAAGGACAGTTCTCTACAGCTCTGTAGAGAGACCCTATCTCAAAACAAAACAAGAAAACCCCAAAAGCTATGCAACTGAACATGAAAGCATATCTATAAGTAGCTATTTCTATCAGCATTAAAATTACTTTTTGTCTCCAAAGAAAGTAAAAACTAGATTTGGGTATAACTGCAGTCTTTTTCTAAGAGGCAATAACCATTAATCAATGTAACAGACAGGAAACTATTCAGAGATGAAAACTAAACCCAGGTAGCATGGTGGAGCCAGTGAGTCAGCAGTTAGCATAAAACAAAACAAACAAAAACCTTAGAGGTGCCTGCTGGGGCAGTGGCTTGGTAGTAAAAGCATCTGATGCTCTTGCAGAGGTCTGTGGTCCGTTTCCAGGACTCAACCCAGCCATAGCTCCAGCTCCTGGGATCCAAGGCCTCCTGGGGCACCTGCAGGCACGTGCACAGACATGCAGACACACACCTACACGCTCTTTCAAAAGGACGTGGCTACTGTCCACAATATGTTAAAGAAAAAGTTGTTACATGGGAGAAAAGGCAAAATTAATGAAGAATAAATGTATAGTCCTTTTTAATTGTGAAAATAGAATTCTAAAATTGTTTTTCAAGTTCACAGAAAACAGATGTAGGCATAGTAGGTCATTTCAGTACTGAATAATATTCTAGATGAGTTTGACAGAACTGTAAACATTTTTCTCTTTCAGGAAGACTCTTCAAGAAATCACAATGTCTACCAACACAGACCTTTCTCTTTCTTCATATGATGAAGGCCAGGGGTCCAAGTTTATACGGAAAGCTAAAGAGACACCGTTTGTCCCCATTGGTAAGCTGGCTGGTGTTGTGATAACCAGTGTGTGGGAAGCTTGGGCCAGTGCAAGCACGGTAAAGTTGTCTACTGAGTAGATCCTAAAATTTTGTTGAAGTGTGATAAGATCAGCATCGTATAAAAGCACTCTCTGTGTGCAAAACGTTAGCTGTGATTTCAGCGACTCATGCTGTGTGGGGATCCCAGGACCAGCTTCTCACACAGGCGTGTGAGGACAGAACCCCCTGGGTTCCTTTCATAGCACTGAAAGGAGAGAGTGCAGGTCAGCACAGGTGCCTGAGGTCAGGAGAAGCCCGGCATGAGCTGACCGGCGTCTCCCAGAGGACGCGCTCCCTCCTGCCGAGGTGAGTGGCAGAGGGAAGGCTGCGGTGAGGTCAGTCACAGAGGTGTGCGGTGTCCACTCAGGCTGCGGTGAGGTCAGTCACAGAGGTGTGCGGTGTCCACGAAGGCCTTACCACTCAGGAGACAGCAGTACAATCACCAGTGGAAATGCCCAAGTCAGAACATTGGAATAATATATTCCTTTAAAGCAGATACAGAGTATGTTCAGTATTAAAGCACTAGAAGCATTCCCTTTGACGTTGGGAATGGAGCGGGGATCCGGGTAAGCGTTGCTGCGCTGCCTGGAGATCCTGACACTTCGCATAGGGCGGTGAAGGAGCTGTGTGCACACTTCAGGAAGAAACGCTGTTGCTCTGTGGGTGATGTGATTATCTGCACTGGGCATACAAGAATCAAACGAGAAGCAGCTTGGGCCAGTGAGAGAAAATTACCATCTGTGTTACATGGCTGCTGCTGCGACAGGATCTATCACCAAGAGCATCAGAAGGAGGAAATGAGGTTGCTTGTCTTGCCCTTTAGGTGGCAATCTATCAGTGAAGGAAGTCAGAGCAGGAACCTGAAGCAGAAGCTAGGGAGGGACGCTGCTGGCCAGCTCACTCCCAGGCTCATGCTTAGCCAGCCCAGGAATGAACGGCCCCACCCAGTGGGCGGGAACCTCCCAGTGCCAATCAAGACATGACTCACTTACCTGACTGCAGACCAGTCTGATCTGGGCAGTGCCTCAGCCAGACTCCTTCACTTGACCCCAGAGCAGCCCCCTGACACTTTGTGGGCCATGACCCTTTTCACAAGGGTCATTACAATTCATAACAGTAGCAAAATTACAGTTATGAAGTAGCAACACGTAATTTTATGGTTGGGGACACCACAACATGAGGGACTGTAGTAAAGGTCACAGCATTGGAAAGGTTGGGGACCATTGCACTGGGGTATCACGGTCCCTGAAGCAGGACAGTCCTTCATTGGTCCACACAGAAGCACGTAGGAGAAACGTGTCGCTGGCTGCCTCCTCCGCTCTCCTGTAACAGCTTGTTGGTGGGGTCTCACAGGCTTGCTGTAGGGAGTGGTGCTGCTGTCCTGTCCTTTTGGTGCTAGCAGTTACCTCCTGGCTCGCTTCTCTTCGCTCTGACTTCCAGGCCCAAGTGCAGACTCTGTAGTCTGTCTGTACTGCCCGCTTTGTATCGGCTGCTAAAGTTGCTTTAGGTCCAGCCCTTTTGAAATTCAGTTTTCTTTGTGGCCTGATGCATGACTGTGTTTTGTCAAAACTTTCTAGACATTTGAGAAAATGTATGGTGTGTTACAGTAAAGTCTCACTTCTTTATTACTGTTTGTGTTCATGTGGAGGGCAGAAGGCGGCTTTCAGGAGTCTGCTCTCTGCTGCCGTCTTGTTCCGTCTGCACACATCCTCCAGGCTAGCTTGCCCCTGACCGCCAGTGTCGCCCTCCTGTGCCCACCTCCCGTCTGTGTACGGGAGTGCTGCTGGAATTACACGCCTACCACCTCTGGCTTTAGAGGAACAAAGCAAAACAACTTGGATTCCAGAGATGGAGCTTGTCATCAGGCTGAGCTATGGGTGCCTCTACCTTCTGAGGCATCTCACTGACCCCCATCCTTAAATCTGTCTGTGTACTCCACAAATCCACATTTTTTCAGAAGTAATCACGAGCTGGGCATAGTGGCACATGCTTCTCACCCAGCACTTGGCAGGTAGGGACAGGAGGATCAGGATTCAAGGGCATCCACTGTTCATAGCAAATTTGTAGCTAGCCAGGGATAAATGTGACCCTGCGCATGTGCGCACACATACAGACCCAGTTGCTTTGCTTGAGAGGCAGGGGCAGGTAGAGTTCAGCTAGAGCTACACAGAGAGATGCTTAATCTAAAAACAAAACAAAACAAAAAAACACAAAAACTATAGCCAGGTTCAAGGGCACACATTCGTGATCCCAGCACTTGGGGAGGCAGAGGCAGGCGGATTTCTCTGAGGCCAGAGAAGCCCTGTCTTGAATTGGGACGGGGGCACCAAGAAAAAGAAAGATTGAAAGCTTCGTTTATGTGTTAATTACTGATCTGATAAAGAGAGTCCACTGGTGAGTGGTGAAATTGTCTTGGTCCTTCTCTCATGCATCTAACACAGTTATAAATATGTGTTGTAGGAATGGCAGGATTTGCAGCAATTGTTGCGTTTGGGTTATACAAACTGAAGAGCAGGGGAAATACGAAGATGTCCATTCACTTGATCCACATGCGCGTGGCTGCCCAGGGCTTTGTCGTGGGGGCCATGACTCTCGGTAGGTGCCGATGGGACTGTTTCAGAACAAATAAGTTCTTTATGCCAATCTTGAAGCCGTTTGAAAATCCCTTCTATTCATTCTTTTGTGAAGGAATAATTAGAGCAGTGACAAAGTTTTGCTCCTATTATAGATAAATCCTTATTCTCTAACTGTTTAGTGTCATTGCTCAAATCCTGAATATAGGTTGACAGGAACAGTTTTCTGAGGATGTGGCTGTTGTGTGGAACTTGGGAAGGTGAGAAAGATTCTAAAGTATACCTGCTTTTATGGGCATCGCCATATACCGACGTTATCTGGTATTGTGTAGTGGGTGTTTTTAAAACCATGTGAATAGTGAGCTGCTCACACTGGACCTTGGCAGCTTGTAGCTGTCTTTGTGGAGGGTGCTTTCTGAGTGCTGAAGGGGATGTTTTAATGCTGTTCTCCTTTTTCCTTAGGTATGGCCTATTCCATGTATCAAGAATTCTGGGCCAAGCGCAAGCCTTAGAAGAAGAGCTGCTGCGTTGGTCTGGGAAGTGCTTGCTTAGGTAGACGTCTCATATTGAGGTTCCATGTTTGTGTCTATAATAAATAACGTGTGGGTTTAGAGGTAACCCAGTATTGAATGTTGGTGTACTTTCTTGCCAGCCTGATTTGCCTGGTAACCAAATTGTTAATGACTAGTTCACTAACTAGGTCACTCAGGGGAGTTGGTTAACACAAAAGAAACCTGTCACCTGAACGAGGTTGGTAACAGTGCTTCCCTTACACGCTTATGGTGAAAGTCACAGGAAGGAGGACAGCAGAGTCCAGACACAGCGCTGCAGAGCAGGTGTGCTTTGGAAGGGTGTCAGGGAGGAATCCCCTTTGCCCCAGATCATTCGTTTGTCTGGGGTCTGGCTTCAGACTTCCGAAAACAGTTCCCAAAGGGCACATGAAATATAACTAACTTATGAAGGCCCTGTAACTGATTGGGAAGGATGAGGAGAGGTGTGTGTGTGTGTACAAAAGCTGATAGAGCTTCAGAGGAGCAGTGTTTGTTAGTCACACTTATGAACAGTAATTGTGGGTTCCAGGTCAGCTCTTTTTAATAACTGCAAAGTTATATTTTTGCTGCTTTGTAATAGGATAGTTCTTCAATGTCGTCTTGAAATAGAGGTGTTTTTGTTTCTTTTTTGTGGTGCTGGGCATTAAATGCAGGGTCTCACAGAGGCTGGGCCAGCGCTGCACCCCTGAGCTGCACCCCAGCAGAAATAGCTACTGTAAGTGGTAATACACAGATAAAGTGCATGGCTTCACGTAGGCAGTGTGTCCCCCTTCTCTGTAGGAATCATGAATGTTAAAGTGCCAAACCTGAGAGGTGGGCTGGGTTTCCAAAGCTTTCCACACAAACATGGATATACAGAATGCTTAGCGCACTGTCAAATCCCCATCCAGCCTCAACTTACATTCCATAGTGACACCATGGCATATGTACTGATATTAAATTATGTGAACGCATCACATGTCCTGTGTTTATTTCAGCATTGAAAAAGTAAATCTCTCAGCAGCACAAAGATTAGAAACAGATAGGGTGTTTGTACGTGTGCCGGGAGACGGTTAAAGGCCATGTACAGCCAGGTGTGACTGATGGCATCTGTTGGGTACTTACCATGTGCTCCACATGGCTCTGAGAAATGTTTGTTTTCAATTTCGTGCAGGTATGCGGATGATGTGTGTGTGTAGGGCTGCAAGTGTCCTTGGGGTTGAGTATCCCTGGAGCTAGAACTATAGGCAGTTGCTGGGAACTGAGCTTGGTTCTCTGCAAGAGCAATTCTTGCTCTTAACCAGCGAGCCCCCTCTCTAGCTCCCTCCTTTTTATCATTTCTGTTTGTGTGTGCGGCAGTCACAGAAGAGTTTGGAGGAGTCTGCTCTCCTACCCTGTAGGTCCTGCTGGCCCCTAACTTCAGCGTGCAGTAATGATGTAGGGGTAGGACACCCACAGACAAGCCCGGGTCACGTGCCTGGAGCGTGGGCCTAGGAGACAGCCAGTGGCTCAGCAGCCTGCAGCCTTGCGCCAGGCTGCCTGTGGGATGGCCTCAAGGCTTGGCTTTATAAGTTCAAGTTCAGAGTGGGTGGCACTGCCCCTTGGAGAGTCCCGGGAAAGGTCACTGGCATGGTAGGTGCCAGCAGGGTTTGCGGACTTGCTGTGGTGGCCGGGTGTGGGAGAAGATGTAGTGATTGTGTTTAATGGAAGTAGGCAGGAGGCTGCATGGCCTGGACCCACTTGGTCCTCCCAGCCGGGACTCGGTGTGGAGCAGCTGCTGCTGGGGCAAGTTTGAGAATGTGCGCCACTTTTTGGCGTCCTGCTTTAATGGTGGGATGCGTCGTGAGAATCGGTTACTGAGCGGCCCTGTACTCATGGCCCTGTCACTCTGAGCTAGGTAGCCATGTCTTCCTCATCTAACTGGGGCGCTGTCTAGACTAGAGAAGTAGGAGGGGAAGGGGCTTCAGCCTGCATGCCATGCTTACCGGGCTCTGCATGGCTGCTGCCGTCAGGGTTGTACTAAGGAAGGGGTGTGAGTGACTGCAGCAGAACACGATGGCTGCCGGCAGAGGACGCCACAGGACCGTCTGCGACAAAGCCCGGGGTTGGGGTTGGAAAGGGTTCCCCAAGGACAGCAGCATCTGCTTCGGCTTTTCGTGTTGATGGAGTGTGGAGTGACTGTTTCAGGCCCTTCTTCCCCGGCCACCTGGCAGGGCGTAAGGGTCTCCTTCATTCAGAGCGCTTGGCATCAATCCCTGCTCAGTTAACACCTGCCGACTCCATTAGAGCAATGGGGGGAGGGGTTCATGGTGTTGTTCCCCTGTCCGTGGGTTCCGCAACCATGTATTCATCCAGCCACCAATCTGAAATGTTCTGTGTTAGTACCGAGTATCCACGGATTCATCCGGCCACAGATCTGAAATGCTGAGTGTTAGTACTGAGTATCCATGGATTCATCCAGCCACAGATCTGAAATGCTGTGTCAGTACCGAGCGGATGTGGACTTCCTTCTCCTGTGGGGCTCCTAAGGGTGTGGTTTGCACTGTGCACAGCAGCATGTTGCGCTAGACAGTGTTGAGACATGGAAAAAGAATGGGGATGTGCCCCGCTCGTGAGCAAACCCTCACTCACTGTTTTCTACAGGATGTCTGGGTACCCACCAGGGTAACTGGACGGGGAATGGACAACAGGGACTGAGCAGCAACATCTAGTGACCACATTACGAGCTGTGGAATGTGTCAGAAAGTTAGAGAGGTACAGATGCTCCGTGACCACAGTGGTCACGGAAACCAAAGCTCCTGTCCCACAGGTGTCCAGAGTCCCCTCCCTACGTTCCCTCTCTAAGTAACCGCAGCCCAGGGTTCAGCCATCCCCGTGTAATCCCTCAACACTGCAAGGCCAAACCAAAGCCAAGCGATGATGAAGTAAAAGGTGCCATGTATCGGGCAGAACTGCCAGGAACTGTGCGCTCTATCCTGTTCAGAGCTCTTCCGGTTTACAGAGGAGCCCAGGTCATTAGAGAGCACCACAATGAAGGATTGACCTGGGTAAGTTCAGGAAGAACCAGCATTGCCCATGTGCCTGCTCCAGGCTCAAGAAGCCTCCTGCATCGGCAGCACGGAAGAGGAAAGTTGTGTGGGTCTTCTGAGGTCATTGTTGGTCAGCTCACGGGAAGCCAGTGGCGGGTTCTCTAGCATTGTGGGCCTGAAGGACAGGCTGCTGTCTACCTTGCTGGTTTGTATTTCTGTCAGCGCTCTCCACTGTCTGCCCGTGCCCAGAATCTCAGAGGTGTCTCAACTTCCTCCCTTTCTTTAGTGAGCCAGTCACCAAGTGCTGTCAGCTTGACCCGCATCTGTCTTGCTCCTCCACCTGTTTCTGTCTCCTCATGCTAGTGAAGCTTTGTCTCGGACTCTCTAAGGAGGATGCCGAATTGGTGCACACACAAACAGTGGACCCTGTAAGTGATGTCAAGTGCTAACAGTGTATGAGGCACTGGGGGCCGAGGCCTCAGGACAAACTGGTACTTGCTGGGATCAGGTGGCCTCTGTGAGTGGCTCAATGTTAAAGCACTTGTCCGGCAGACTTGAAGTCCTAGGTTCGGTGCCCAGCACCAGAAAGAAAAGAAGAGGCTAAAAAACATTACACGACAAAAATCTATGACGTGCTGAGAATGAAACAGATGTCTGGGAAGAAAAGCACAATGTGTTCCGAGTCTCGTCCACAGTGCTAATGGCTTGGTGCAGGGCTGGGGTACATCTCATCCATCAGGAGTCACTTGGAGCAGAGAACAGTTTCCTGAGTCGGCAGCGTAGTACTGAGATGCCCGTATATACAAATACATCATAGACATGAGCTCCGTTGGTAGAGTCACACCCTCCTGGAGCCAACGGACCACATAATGTTCCAGGGTCTGCAGGAACAGGGACCAGCAAAACCCGGGTCCATCTCAGGCTGAAGAGGCAGGACTAACATCAAAAACACTCGAAGGTGAAGAAACTGAACAGTTTAATCCTCCAGCGCCCCTGAGCAGGGAGTTGGCTATTCAGTAAGGCTTAACCGTGGGCTGAGCTGGGCTGTGGTGGCACACACCTTTAGTCCTAGCACTCGAAAGGCGGAGGCAGGTGGGTCTCTGAGTTCGAGGCCAGCCTGGACTACAAAGGGAGTTCCAGGACTACACAGAGAAGCCCTGTCTAAAACAAAACAAAAAACCCCAAACCTCCCATTCTGAAACAGGAGAGCTAGGTCTGGAGTACTATTGAAGTGCAAAGCACACATTAGGAGCTCTTCCACAATGGAAGCACTGCTGTTCAGGAAGAAAAGTAAAGGAACCTGAGAGCCAGTTCAGTGGTGAAGAGCGTTGGCTGTTTCTCCAGAGGACGGAATTTCCAGGTTCAATTCTAAGCACCCCATATGGCAGCTCAGAACTGTCTCTAATACCAGCTCCAAGGGATCCAGTGACCTCTTCTGGCTTCCTTGGGCACCAGGCACACATGGCAAACAGACACGTACACAGGGAAACACAAATTTTAATTTTTTAAAGAAGAGAACATATAGGACAAACAGTAAAATCTGGACAGCTAAAGAAGTTAAGCAAGAAGGAGGACCCTGGGGAAGATGATCAGTCTTCACTCAGAAAGGCAAACAGGACAGACATTGGAAGAGGAAGAAAAGAGGGACTAGGACAGGAGCCTACCACAGAAAGACTCTGCCCAGCAGGGTATTAATCAGATGCTGAGACCCATACCCAAACTTTGGGCAGAGTGCAGGGAATCTTATGAAAGAAGGGGGAGATAGTAAGACCTGGAGAGGATAGGAGAGCAACAGAACCAAGAAATCTGGGCACAGGGGTCTTTTCTGAGACTGGTAATTCCAACCAAGGACCACTCATGGAGATATCCTGGAACCCCTGCAAGGATGTAGCCCATGGCAGTTCAGTGTCCAAGTAGGTTCTCTAGAAAGGGGAACAGGGGCTGTCCCTGACATGAACTCAGTGGCTGGCTCTTTGATCACCTTCCCCTCAGTGGGGGAACAGCCTTACTAGGCCACAGAGGAATACAATGTAGCCAGTCCTGATGAGACCTGATAGGCTAAGGTCAGAGGGAAGGGGAGGAGGACCTCCCCTGTCAGTAGACTTGAAGAGGGGCATGGGAAGAGATGAGGGAGGGACTACACCTGGGATACAAAATGCATAAACTGTAATTTATAAAAAAAGAAATTAAAAAAAGAAACCGGGAGTCTGTGGCTTGGCTTGTGTCAGAGTCACGCTGTTCAATTCCTCATTGAGTAGAATGACTCCATGCTATGTGCAGGAGGAATAGAATTTCAGTGAGGGGAGACCACTCGGTGACCTGTTATCAAGATACACGCTCATAGGCTGGGCCCATGGTTCAGGGTAACCTTGCAAACCTGAGGACCTCAGACACAAATCCGTGTATAGTAAGACAGGTGTGCCCAGGCAATGGTGGCACATCCTTGTAATCCCAACACTCAGGGAGGCAGAGGCAGGCAGATCTTTTGTGAGTTTGAGGACAATTCCTGGTCTATAAAGGAACTCCAGGACAGCCAAGGCTACACAGAGAAACCCTGTCTGAAAAAAACCAAGTGATAATAATTTTTTAAGACAAAGCCCACAGGACAGCCTGATCCAGACAATCTTACTAAAACTTGTAGAGAAATTTTAATTCAAAACATGGCTACTGTGGCAAGAGAGCTCATCCAAAGACCTTCTAGGTCTGTGTGATCTGGCTGGAATATAAATTTGCCTTAGTCCAGGAGACAGAGGCAAGAGATCTGAGTTCAAGGCCTGGTGTAGAGCAGGTTTCAGATAAAGATAAGCTTAGGTCCAGGCATGGTGGTTACACGCCTTTAATTCCAACCAGTATAGGTAAAGTTAGTTTGTAGAAGGAAGCACCCATGTTTGAAAGTGATGTCTAATTGAAGGACAGAAAAGGTGACAAATCAGAAAGATTTAACAGAATAGGATACACCCAACTCATAAAGAGAGGAAAGGGAAGCTACTTAAAAGGTAATGCAGAGAGAGAGGGAGAGAGAGAGGGAGGGTGAGGGGAGGCAGTTTTACTGGGACATAATAGCAGGTTGCGGAGAATGAGAATGAGCTGAGAGATTAAAGCATAGAGCGGACTGCTGGAATTAGTTTGAGGCGTAGCAGAGCAATGCAGTTCAGAGGCCGAGAGAAAAGCCAGTCTGAATCAGTTAGCATGGGAAGAAAATGGAACCCAAACAAATGAGTTGAAAAAAACCAGCCTAGAGCTCAGAAAGAACAAGAAAATGTGAGCTTATTCAGCAGTTAAGTCTCAGAGGCTGAAAACATTCTAGGCCTAGAAGCTCCCAGGACTAGGCCTGGGTCAGCAGACAGAGGCAGTAGCCTCCAAGACAAAACTGAAGCAGGAGAATAAAAGTTCACTTCACAGAAACTCTCTTCGCAGGTGAGTACAAACTGACCATCACATCCTGTCTCAAAAGCTGGGTGAATGGGGGGCTGAGAAGGCTCAGTGGTTAAGAGCACTGACTGCTCTTTCAGAGGACCAGGTTTCAATTCCCAGGACCTACACGGCAGCTCACAACTGTCTGTAACTCCTAGATCAGACACCTTCACATCGACATACATGCAGGCACAACACTAATGCAATAAAATAAAAATAGATTGTAAGAAGTGAGTGAATGGATTCTGAAGAAAGCCCCCAAGAGTGCTATACATGAGAAAGCACTGGACTGCAGCCAGATCTTGGGGCCCAGAATCTAGCATTTGTAGACACAGCACCAGACCAACACCCAACATTCACCCTTTCTGTCTAAAAAAGAAAGGCTCTTTTTCTTATAATAAATTACATACAGTAAGAAAAATTATGAAACAATTATGAAAACTATCCTATGATAATTACATTCACAATGTCCAGTCCATTTCTCTTTGGTAATTTAGGAGGAAATGCTGTACCCTCTGTCTTGGTGAGTTCAGAGTAGTGTACCCAGATCATTTTCTATCATAGCTTGCATTTAACAGCTTAAAAATTCTACTTAGACCTAAAAATACCTTTTAAAAACATTTTTAAATTCCAAACAACTGAAGTTTAATTGTGGGACTATAATTATCTAGTCTTCAGCTCCATCAGAGAGAGACCTGAGGAGGAACAAATATCATCTGTGTTTGCAGGAAGCAAGCAGCTCCCACAATCAGAGAAAGGACAGAGGCCACCAGCTACCTGGAGAGTCACCCGAGTTTCTCAGCAGCTGTTGGAGCATCATCTTCAGCCTTCTGACATACTTTTCTGTGAAGGACTAGCCTACCTTGTCCTTGCAAAGCTCAGCAGTCGACTTCCTGTGTCTAGTTTTTGACAGCACAGGGTCAGCAGCTGAAGAAGGCAGGTTCTTGCTCAGTGGCAGCCTGCCACATTGAAGCAAACTAAATGAGATTCTTCAATGCTCATCTTCTTTGAGGTAGGCTGGATGGTGCTACCAGGAGCTGACATGTCTCACTGTCAAAGGACTCCTTAAAATATTAAAAGCATCTTTAAATGGCATATTCTGTAGGTCTCTGAGGTTTTAAAAAAACATCTATCCATAACATATCTGAAAGGCAAACATTGCTTGTTTTTAGCTACTTAATATCTATTCAACCAAGGGAGCATATTTCTGTAGTAAACTAGACCTGACATGACCATGGGTTTGATTGTCTGACTGGCAATTTGAACTATACTTAATTATCCTAAGCAGTTTGTAATAGCAGCTTTTAAAAGGACAGAACTTCACGTTACATCTTTAAATGACTTGCACAGGCACAGCACCTTATGTAAGAGTTGAAACACTTGCATTATGTGTGTCAAAATAACTTTAAATTTGTATCAATACACAGTAATCTAAACCAAATGTAAACCTCAAATTTGTATCAATATGCAGTAACCCATATCAATGCAAAAATATTTGAGAATAGTAACAGCTCTATAATTTAAGAGTAGATTCCAAAGCGGGTGGTGGTGCACGTCTGTAATCCCAGCACTTGGGAGGCAGAGGCAAGTGGATCTCTGTGAGTTCAAGGCCAGCATGGTCTACAGTGTGAGTTCAGGACAGCCACAGCTACACAGAGAAACCTGTCTCAAAAACCAAACAAAAAGATTCCAGCCTATTATTCCTTTCAGCCTATTATTCCTCTGTTATTTCTATATACCATCCCCCTTTTCCCTTTTTTCTCTGTTCCCTCTTCCCCTTAACATTAGATAAGAGAGAAAAAAAGGATAAACTGAAGTCACTTGCTCTTTGGGTATTTGCTGTTAATTTCTCCCAAAAAAATTACTTCGCACTCTTTGTGTTCATTCTCTGCCTGTAATGACACAATCTCTGCATTAGCAAAAGGAGCCACAATTTCTGCTGGCTCTATTCCTGATAATTGATTAAGTCTCATTTTTTTCCTTTCAGAATCAATTCAGAGACCTTTCCTATATAGGCTTAAAATATTTTTACTCTGTTTGTGTGCTAAAAAATGTCCATTTTAGTTCCTGTGGGAGAGTGAGTGGAAGGCAATCATCGAAACGCAGGCTGTCTCTGGGTCAGGATGATTTATGTGCGTGATTTATCTCGCAGGTTTTTGGTTTTGTTTTTTTCATTTTTTAACCAGAGCCAATTACTTTCCAGCTTCAGGTGACAATTTTCTTGGACTGTTTCAATCCTTGTCACCTTGTAATGTTTGAAATTAATTACTTTGCTTTTGAGCTATCAATCCAATTATGGACCTCAGCCTATTACTTTCTCCCAATGATTTCTAAAAATCATTAAGAGTTTTAATTATTCTCCCCTGTTGAACTTCCTGAAGACTTATCTTATATCCTAGATAATTAATAGAGTCTCCTCTTTGCATTTTTTCAGGAGCAATTTGTAGTCCCCAGCAAGACAAAAAGAAATTTGCTTCCTCACACATATTTTCTAAGGTATCTCTGTTAGAATCAGACAGCAAAATATCAAAATATCATCCATATAATGGTAAATTATAACTGAGAAAATGCGTATGAGTTATTTCTAATGGCTGTTTTACAAAATACGGACACAATGAAGGACTCTTCACCATTCCTTGTGGCAAGACTCTCCAATTATCCCTTTTGGCCGGCATAGGGTGCTTAAATGTGGGCACCAGGAAAGCAAATATTTCACCATCTTGTTCTTGTAAAGAAATTGTGAAAAAGCAATCTGTTAAATCAATCACTGTGATAGGCTATTCCTTAGGTTACAAGGAAGGCAATGGGATTCCAGGTTGTAAAGAACCCATTGGCTGAATAACTTTATTAATTATGCTTAGATCTGTCAACATCTTCCATTTTAGTTGGTAATGTGTCCATCCCAGTTATTTCTGTCTTTGAACCATTTAATAGAGCATTACATTGATGGGCCTGCTCCTTCCGGGTAGCATAACTAAGGCCGTTTCTGTTTCAAGCCTAACAGCCACCTCACCCCAGCTTGCTGCGAGTTGATCAGAAACTGGGTTCAGAATACTCTGTGGCCTTATTGTTCCCAGAAATGCCCAACCATAGTGCAGCTGGCCCTAACCATAAACTTTACTTGGGACCAATAAAATCCCAAGTTCAGATCCCAAACTGACTGCCTCTCTAAGCTCAGAAAACAAAGCATTCATTTTAAGGTTCTGTTGAACTCCCGAGGTGGGGACACCCTCCGTTCCTCGGGATAGATGCCAGACCCCAATAACCCACAAAGACAAGGCTTGTTGCAAACAGCAAGCGTGCACATAGCTCCCACGCAAGGAGGTGGTACAGAGCCTCGGCATGCCGGCTACTAGTAAACACCTCTTGCTGTTTGCAACAAGCCTTGTCTTTGTGGGTTATTGGGGTCTGGCGTGTAACCCGAGGAACAGAGGGTCTCCCCACTTCGGGAGTCCAACATTTGGGGGCTCGTCTGGGATGAGCACAGACCCCTGACTCACAAATTCAACCTTGGAGGTGAGAAAAGGCGCCAAATGTTTGTCTCTGTGCTGTCTGTGTTGTCTGTTTCAATGTGCTTTCGGTTTGCGCGCTTTTGGTTTACGACTGCTCGGGTGACTTGCTAAAGTCTCGAGCCGTGGTGGGCAAATGTGCCCAGAGGACCACAGGTCGTGACCCTGGGGGACGCTCCAGGGTGTCAGGGGGGCCAAGGATACTCGGATGCCTCCTATCTGGTGGACTTGGATGGAGTCCAGTTCTGTAAAAATGTCTAGTTCTGACTTTGGAGCTCTGCGCTGTAATCTGCCAGGGACTGCTGCTGGGCTCAAGGGAGGCCAGCATGGGGAAGTCCCACACACGGCGGGAGTGCTTGTGAGTAGCTGGGGAGACACATGGATCTGGCTGGCTGCACGGGAGTCATCAGGCAGAGCTGCCTGGATTCTCCCCTCTGCCGCTTCCCGAGCAAGAGAGACATGGAGCAGAACCAGCTAGAGCTCACTCCCCCTCCTCTTCCATCCAGGGAGCATAAGTTAATTGTTGCTCTACAGACCATGCCGTGATAAAAGAAGGTAATACACTTGATATCTATCTATCTATCTATCTATCTATCTATCTATCTATCTATCTATCTGTGTGTGTGTGCCTATGTGTTTATAAGGTATATAAATACATATGTTTAAAGTAACAACAATATAGGTTTCTACGTGGTATGCAATATGTCTCACCACCATCTTGAGATTGCCACGTAGAATGTAATGTGACCACTATCTTGAGATTCCTGTGTGGTATGTAATAAGCCCGCCATCTTGGGATAGCCACATGGAGTGGATCAAAAATTACAGATGAGTCTCAGTTTAAATTGGTATTGGTTTTACAGATTGGATTGTTTATACTGGTAAATTCTGGTTTTAAAATCTAGTTTTGACTTTTAAAATTTCACTTCTAGTTTTGGTTATATGGTTTGAGCTAATTTAAAAAATTGATTTTACAGTGTATCTTGTAAAGAACTGTTTGATTGTTAAGCTGCTTTGTTTATCGAAAAACAAGTTTCCCCATGATAACTCGGTGTAGGGCTGAAGACCCTATTCAGGGAAACAGGGACTGTTTCAGTCATGATCTTGATGGCTGACTCTTTGACCCTCCCCCATACAAGCCAGGGAGTGACAGACTGGCTAGATCCCAGGGGAGGACTTTGCAGCCAGCCCTGAGGAGACAGGATAAGCTGGGGTTGGATGGAAGGGAAGGAGGTC